>JABUQX010116756.1:0-15000 GCA_015478945.1 Trachelipus rathkii
TCAAGTTCTGAGTGTTTGTTGTGTGTTATAATTTGAACCCCTCTGGGTAAAAGCATATTCAATCCCACTCCTGGTCATTTGTTCACTATGGTTCTTCAGGAACTCTTGCAAGACTGGTACGGTCTTCGCGCTCTGACTTTGCCCCGTTCGAAGATGGCTTATTAGGACTGCCTGAATTATGATCTTGTTGTACTTTTTGATGCATGTCCCTAAACCTGTTAAGCTTTGAATTCTCACCTCCATATCGTGTTTAATACTTGTTATGGGGCATCAAAAATGTTGGTGAACATCTTGATCTTTCAATAAATGCCCCTGTGTACACTTCTGGCTGGACTTGTCTCTGTGTAGTGGTTCTGACTGAGTACCCACTTTGCTCTGCGTGGTCACAGCCACTAGACAAGCAACATTTCCTCTCCTTGTTTTTGGCATGGCCATTACATCAATTGCCACTAACTCGAAAGGATTAGCAACTTGGATTTTCCAAACTGGTGGGAATATTACCTTGTGATCTACCTTATTTAGCTGACAAGTGGGACATTTCCTGCACACTTCTGGATTATAGTAACCTTTTGTGTATGCCATTAGTTCGTATCTTGTCGCATACAATAGATCCCTGTTAGTTTTTCCCTGTCCTATAGGTGGCCATGTTTTCGGTGTAAGTTACTACTCACATGTGCGATTAACATTTTTTCTGTTTAAACCCTATTACTGCACACAACTTGTCGTTCTTCATCCTTTTAACTAGTATAGCATCGTTCATTAACAAATCCTCTTTATATCTATAAAATTCCTTTAAAGACACATCCGTCTTAAGAATTTGTTTTTTGTTCTTAACCCTTTTCTTCAATTCCTTTATCACCTTAGATCTTTCCTGTAATGTCATTATTTCGTTCAATTTATGTGGATATTGTCAATCTATTATTTATCAGAATTATTTTGATGTTGGTTGTGTTTTTTGAAGTTTTTTGTATCGCTAGTTCATTATATCCACATTACAAAGAACCTATTCAACTAACCCTGATTCCTCATCATCTCCATGTTTGCGATGATGCCTTCGCCAAAATCCAGAATCGCTTCTGTTTCCCAAGTAATTCATTCCTAAAAGAAAACATGCCGGAATGAACCATCTTTTTAACTAACACCAATATGGTAATGTACTGTTTTCTCCTGTAGTCGTGTTCTATCCCGATAGTCTGCTGTGGTCAGTTCAACAATTTTTGGTGGTGATCCATTATGTGGATGTCTCCCACTCATTTCTCAAAATAGTCAATGAATGTGTTCTAACTCCCTGATGACAGTTTCCTGGACCCAATACTACTAACGATCCTGTGGTCTTAAAAGGCACACTAGATGTTTCGCCAATGGAGAATGTCTGGCATGCAACTCCTGATGAAACTTGTGGTGCAAGCTTAAACGGACCGTGTCCTTCTTTCTTCAGTTAATATGATTTACCAGGCCTAGTCCTCTTCTGGTGGGTTGTTCTAATAAGTTTTCTGCCTCACTTTTCCTTTCATGTAAATGAATCCTTCATTTTTTCTCAGAATGTACCTCTTGGATCTTCGATTGCTACATTCGTCTACTATCGATTATCCTTATTCATGTTTCTGGAATGTTACTCATTTATCTCTTAAATGGAATTGAAATGGGTACCGTCTATACCCTGAATGTCGAATGTTTTTAAATCTACTCGTTTTCCTTGCTCTTGGGTCTCCATATATTATCAACTGAACAGCAAAGTCCCGTGATGCACGCCAGTAATCTTCCAGAGTTGAAAACTCTCGCTAGCTGCCAGTATTTTTTTTGGTTTTTTTGAATAAACATCTGGGATTTGGTTCCCTTTACCTGAAATTACTCGATATGGTCTTTATAAATATTTGAGTGATTTGGTGTTTATCTAAACCCATACATCTCCTGTTGTTTATCAATAACTCTAGTAAGAATTCCTTAATTCCTGGTTGGTGCCTTTTCTGTAAGTGTCCTTTTTAAAGCTTACCCTGATCAAGCTCAAAACTAAAAGAAATCCAGCACATCCTGGGACAACCTATTACTTCTAGACCTCTTGGTAAAGCCTCTAGATTTATGACATCGGTTTCTTCCTCTTGTTTCCTTTGACAACGAGACCATGTATCAAGCAAAGATGTTTTCTTTCCCGAAACATATATGGATTTTGGATGCTGTACGTCGCTTTAAATTTCGTCCAAGACACGAGCCATACTGTACCCTCATCTACTTAACTTCATTGTTGTGGGAGGTTACGACTAGTGGCGGTATGATGCTGTGTATAAAATAAACTCCTGACCCAACAAAACATGGACGAACTACTTGATTCCCCATTGATAGCCATCCATTTTCCCTCTCTCTATGGTGGTGCCTCGTTCTTTCACACGGCATCGAATGAAATGAGAGTTTATAAGCTATAGCTATTTTTCCTTTCCTTGTTACTGACATAGACCTGCACCTCATAACCAAATCCACTGGCGTCCACATAAAGCTCTAATTTTGGACTACCTTCTGTGAAATCCGGAAATGCCAACTCTACAGATTCTTTCATCAGTCTCTTTAAATTTTCGAAAGCCTGAATCCTTTCTTCTGTCCCCTTCTCTTTAATCCTCCTTTTCCTCCTGTCAGAAGAAAACTAAGGGGTTGCTGGAGCCCATCTCCTAACAGTTTTTAATGAAACTTACCTTCTGGCAAGTTAATCATTCCTTAGATACCTTGCTCTGGAGTTCCTTCTTATGTTATTGTGTTCTTTCCAACTTTACCTCACTGACCGATAATATTTGGGAGCTTCTTATTCCAGTGTCTACGTAGATATATGTCTCTAACCAATTTTAATTTCCTTTTGGGAACGCCAGTCTGTCACTTGCTGTATTTTAATTTGCAACATGTGGCTTTCGGGGAGAAACGTGTAGAGCCTCGTTCGAATCAGCTAAGTAGGTGTTCTTTTAAAATCTTTTTGATATCAGGAGTGACATTCATCTCATCAGTCAGTATACTCACCGTGTCTCGGCTGATAATCCGTTTAATACCTCTGCATCTCTCCTCTGGAATGGCTGTCTGGTTCTATTTATTTCTTTATGTTCTCCGCAAACTCAGCCTTTTGAATCTGTATTGGCCACTAACGGTAGAAAATGCAGTAAAGTCCTTACTATCCTCTTCTAATTTCATCTGATAATATGCCTTGACAATATGTTCCAAACAGGAATATATATTCCAAACTCCCCATGACACTGCGATGAGAATTTGTTTTCTTGAAAATGTTGCATATTGTGGGAACCATCTGCTTCTGTACTTTGTTTATTCTGCGCTATAGTCTGATTGCATAGACGAAGTGTCATCCTTCTTTTTTTTCTTCTGTATTATTATTTGTTTATGATGTTTTTCCTTTCTTTATAAGATGGTTTCCAATGCTTGATAGGCTGTGAGTAAATGTGTCTATGTAGTCTGGTTGACTCATGGCTATACTATTTGATCAATAGCCTCTTTCAAATTTTGACCGTAAGCAGAATAAAAGTGCTCCGCATACACAGGAAAAACTATATTCTGTTTGTCTCTCAAAGGAAGTTTCGGGGAAAACATTGTGTGATTCCCAGCTTTAAAAGTGTCCTGAGTCATTACAAAATTGGTGATTGCCTGACTTTATAGGATTTTTACTAAATTTGTTATTATCAGGCTTTCTAAAGGATTCTATTTAACAGCATAGCTGTGATTCTGCTTTATATAGGACAAATTCTCGCCAAAAAAATTGGGTATGTATTAGGTTTAATTATATAAGCGGTGCTTTACGAAAATAGTTTTTAAATCTAAAAAATAAAAAAATTAGGATTTATGATTTGCTGTTTGGATTTGACGAAAAATAGCGTTTAAGTTTAATTAAAATATAGACAAATATAAAGGCCGTCAAATTGTGGAAAATTAGAGTACGAATAATACTAGAGATTGTTAGAATTATCTTTACGAGTGAAATTACCAAAGAATAATTGGTTTAAAATTTTATATTGGGATTCTTTTTGGTTTAAAGGACAATGAAGTATATTTTTAAGAAATAGTTCAATGATAACATGAAAGTTTAGAGTAAGGAAGACATAGTAGACTATAGGGAAAAAGAATAGCAAAAGGATTTAAGAGGAATCTCATATTATATATGTATTGTGGTGTGTCGGTGTGTCTGTGTGCATGTGTGGCGTGGGTATTGATACGTAATAATTAAAACGCATACTAAAGGTATAATAGAGGATCTTTTTAAGATTGAGAGGCTCACATTTTGAGGAAAGAGGCGGCACAACAATTTTAGGTTACAGGTGTTGCGGACGCAAGTATAGGTTAAATCGAATTATTATTATTAAATTATTAGATTATTATTCATTATTATTATTATTATTATTATTATTATATTATATTATTATATTATTATTATTATTATTATTATATTATATATTATATTACTTCCCTTATTTTATTAGTATATGTGCAAGTACGAATGGATATATACAAAAGTGGATATTGTATTTGTTATTGTAGGAATGCGTTCTATTTAGGTTATAGCGGTGCTGTGACTTGATTATTTAGGTTATAGCAGTGCTGTGACTTGTTATTATTATTATTATTATTATTATTATTATTATTATTATTATTATTATTTTATTATTATTATTATTTTATTATTATTATTATTATTTGTTATTATTATTAATTATTATGTATTATTATTAATTTTATTACTTACTATTATTATTATTATTATTATTATTATTATTATTATTATTATTATTATTATTATTATTATTATTGGTAACGATTATTGATTGTTATTCCGATAGCATGGATAACTATTGGCGTTATTAAATTTATATTTTGCTATTAGTGAGCCAATAATTAATGGTTGGTTATTTTATGATTTCCAGGGAGACGAGTTTGGAGCCGAGGTTAGACCCGAGTTTTCGAGCCAAGTTTAGAGCCAAGTTAAAAGCCGAGTCTAGGACCCAACTCAAAGATTGGATTCCGATTGGACCCAGACGCAAGGTTAAGCTCAATAAGCTTACGACCGGATATTAAGGCCAAGGCTGCAATTATTGGCCAACTAAGTTTCCAGCTAAATTTGAAGGCCCAGGTTACCCTTAGGTTAGCTACTGAAGGCTAAAAACAGACTACGGAAGATTCCGAAGGTCGAAAGGTCACACAGGTCGTGTGTCAGTTGGATCAGGTTATCTCTAAAGAGGAGTAAAGAGCCACCTTCCGAAGATCATTCGTCAGAATATCGATTAGAAAGGTAAAGTATTATGCTCTTTGTAACTTTCTAATAATAATTTTAAACTGAATTTGTAAATAATAAACATAAACTCGCAATTATTTGATTAAATATATTTTTCAAGAATGATAAAGACATTTCTATACCTCTGCTATTAATCCACAATATGCAATAAATTAAGTTAAAAACAGTCATAGGTAGTATAGGATTACATAATTCGAAATACGTAATTATTCATATTTATTATATAAAAAAAATCAACTTTCCGTGTCTTTCAATCCTTTGTTCTTCTTTCCTGTAACAGGAAAGTCACTCCTGTAAGGAACGCAAACCTTGGGCCCCTTCCCCCCCCTTCCCATTTTTAAAAAAAAAAAGGGGGGAAGGGGGGGGGGAAAGGAGTGGCTCCACAGCACGGTTTATTCAAGGTGTCGCAAAATCAGCATTTCATTAGTGGCTCGTAGAAAATTTACAAGAGGACAAATCGCTGGTGGTGAACGAAGGGAGGACAATAAGGGAATTTATAAAGGTAATAACATGTCTTTTTGGTCAGTTTTCTGTTTTTGAGGATGTAAAGAAAAAATTTAATGATATATATTTATATATATATATATATATAGTATATATTATATATATATATATATATACTATATATATAATAATTATATATAATAAATATATTATATATGATTATATATTATATACTCTATATATAGGGTGTTGTTTTTTTTTTGGGAACATAATCGAATTTTTTTTTTCTTTTTCAAATTGAAGGTATACTTTGTTTGTTTTTTTTTGAAACAGTAGGAATTAATAACAAGTTTTGTTGGTTCTTTGTTATTGAACAGATTATAATTGTATATTAAAGTTCTTTTTCTCTTTTTTTTTTTTTTGATCTTGTTTTTTTGAATATAGTTTTTTGGCCGTGATTTCTTTTCTTTTGTCCAGGATTACTGACAATTGTAAGGAAGAGGGAGGAGGAACAAATATTTCTCTCTTTTGGAACTTTTCGCGGTCGATGGTAGCAGATTGAGAGTCTCAGATCATTAAGGGACTTATAAGAAAACATAAAAGGAGAATTTCTGTATTTTCTTACTCCAGTTTGGAGAAATAAAGGATATATTTTTTATATATATATATATATATATAATTAATTATTAATTTTTATAAATATAAAAAAAAATATTTTCTATTTTAAATTATATTTATATTAATTTAAAATATATTATTATATATATTATTATTATTATATATATATATTATATATTATATATATATTAATATATATATATATTATAATATAATATATATATATATATTTATACTATAAAATTTTATACAATTTCTAGTATATAAATATATATATATATATATATATATATATATATATATATATATATATATATATATATATATTATTTTTTTTTGTTGGTTTTATTTTATTTTTTTTTTTTTTTTTTTTTAAAATGGAAAATTCAAGATAAAGGCAGCAAACTGGTAAAGTCAATATGGAGGAGACCAGGCAACCCACTGAAGAAGTAAGTGCAATTGGGCACTTGGAAAGGTTCCAAGTGGCCATAACAAAGGATGAAAATCTTGATGTTGATCGGATGACGACACTATTGAAAGGAATATTACAGGCTTTGGAAAGTAAGAAAGGACCCACACGTACAGAGGAGGAACCGATAGCCACAGCACAGAAGAGTGAGGTAACAGAAGTTACCCAGACGGGACAAAAGACTGATCCTAAAGGAGGTCTTAACATAAAAAATAGAGTGAGGATCGAGGATCAGGCCTACCAAAATTGGAGGCTGACCCGTGATCAAAGCAGCAAACAAAGGAACATCCCAAAGAAGACAGCACGGTATGAAACAGATGAGGAAAGTAGCTCAGAGAGGGCAACAAGTGACCCATTTGATGTGACGAATGAGCATAGCAGCAACAGGCCAAAGAGGAAGAATAAGAAAAGGAGAAGGAGGGCGGAAAGAAAATACACCTACGATGGAAGTTCTACAGCGGAAGATGAAATAGAAGAAGCTGAGAGTGAAGTGGACCAGGGAGGGAAAAAATGGCTCAAAAGGTTAATAGAATTGGAAGAGTCAGGTGTGGAACATACTAAAGCAGTGAGTAAGATATTTATCGTTTTGGCCGGTGAGATGGTGGAGGTGATGAAGTCATTTAGGAGAAGTAATATAAAGGCTGTGAAACCCTTAAAGTATGGGAAGGAAAAAGTCCAGAAATTTGAGGCATTTATAGAGGATTACGAACGATATGCCAAGGAACAATTGGGTAAAGACAAAAGTCGTTGGGCAGTAGAACTCAGAAATTTCTTAGAAGGTCCCGTACTAAGGACATATTATAGTATATACAGGGCTAAGGTCAAATATACCACCATAGTGGCTAGATTAAAAAGCTGGTGTAAGGAGGAAAAAGAAACCGAGCAGATAGATTTACAAAAAGAGTTTTGGAGGTTAGAGATGCGAAAAAATGAAAAAGTGGCTGAATTTGCGTTAAGGGTGCAAACCACTTACGAGGCAGCCACTAAAGAGGAAGATAGGGACAAACAAATATTGAAGAAACAATTTTTGAATTGTCTCCCGAAAAAGATGGCAAGGAGATTTAGAATAAGGATGGGAAATGAGAAAGAAAGCCTTAAAGTAAGATGGAAAGATATGTTGAATTGGGCACAGGAGGAGGATGACCTGGATAATGATGAGGAGGAATCAAGGGATGAAGGGATACCAATATGGGCCACACTAAATGGAGAACAAAACACAAAAGGGACATACGCAGAAAAAGTGCGCTATGGAAGGCCAGTTTATCAGCAGAAAACGAATACAAGGGAATACACCAGGCAAAATAATGAAAGATATAATACTGAGGTAAAAAGATGTTACTGGTGCAACAGGGTAGGACATTTTAAAAGAGAATGTCGAAAATATAATGGGTGGTGCCTGGGATGTGGGAGTAATGAACATCGAACTGCGGAATGTGGATCAAGAAGAGGGCCCAGACAACAAGAACAAGGTTATAGAAGACAAGATCAACAGAACATGGGCGGACAAGGGCAAAATATTGGAAGACCCTTTGAAAAAAAATGCTCTCTATGCGATAGTATAGGGCATTGGAGGGATACTTGTCCACTAAGAGAGCGAGTAGAAGCATGGAAAAAGGAACAAAAACAGGCAACTTCGGGAAACGAGGTAGCTCCGCCGACCCCGGGAACGAGCAGGAGCGAAACCCCAAAAGAGACCACTGTTTACTAACCAGCCCGGCTATTCAAGGTGATACAGTATTGGATCCAGAAGCAGAGGAGTTTATAAGCAGGAAACCTCAGGAAAATAGGAATGCCTTACCACAACGAATACCCAAAGGAAGAGGAACAGGCACAGTAAATTCAACAACTGGTATATACCATGCCATCAGTAGGACAACCGTTGAAGGTAAGCAAGGCATTAATATTACTCCTTTGTTGAAATTTGTTATAAAATTAAATAATGTTGAAATGACAGCCATTATTGACTCAGGTTCACAGTATTGTATCATAGGCCAGGAACAGTTCAGAAGGATCCAGAATCCCGAAGTTTTAGAAAAAATAATGAGGTTACGAGGAGTAGGTGACCCTCAAATGGTTGTGGAATCCCACCAAACAGCAAGATTAAGGATTTCAATTGAGGACATCAATTATGGTTTAGCAGATTTTATTGTGGTTGAAAGACTAAAAGAAGGCACAATATTAGGAATGCCATTTTTGATACAGAATAAAATTAAAATTGACGTAGGGAATGGTTCACTCACAAGGCATGGTGACCAAGACACAAAGGAACAAGTCTACCTTTCAGAGAAGTCTGGGAATTGTGTAAGGACTGTAATATCCTTGCCAGTGTATACTACGGAAGAAGTGGAAATTACAATAAATGATTGGGTTCCAGTAAAAGCTACTTGGACTTCAAACCAGATTAAGCCCAGAGAAGGAAGATATTATGATATGAAACCAGAAGAACTATTGGTCGAAGGAGAGGAAAATAATCGAAGAGGGTATAATAAACGATTCAAATTATTACCAGGATTGGTAAAATGGAATACCAAAGAAGGTACTATATTAATCAGGAAACTACTACCAGGACAATTAAAATTTGGAAAAAGAGAAAAAATAGGAATAGCCCATCTAATACTGGATGAAGAGGACCTCCAAAAATATGACAATAGAGGATATACGATAAACACACTGGTACAAGGAACAGGAAGACAAGGAACCATTGAGGAGGAATGGACAAAGGAAAAATTAGAAAAAGAAATCACATTCATGGAGGAATTAACACAAGAACAACGAAAGGAAATAATAGAAGTATTATACAGGCAAAAAGGTGTATTTAGCAAGAATGACTCAGATGTAACAACAACGTCGATGACACCATATAGGATTCGGCTACACGATTATACCCCAATCTACCAAAGGGCAAGAAGATTTGACCAAAGGACAAATGAAGAAATTGAAAAACAGGTTCAGGAATTGTGTCTAAAGGATATTGTGGAGCCATGTGCCGCCGAATGGAGCTCTCCAGTGGTACCTGTTAGGAAGAATGATGGGACACTTCGTCTATGCATAGACTATAGGCGCATAAACAAAGTAACAGAAGTAGATAGGTTCCCAATGGCCAACATTTCAGAAACAATCTTCGCGTGTCATGGGGTGGAATATTATTCCTGTTTGGACTTGGTCAAAGGATATTATCAGATGAAATTAGAAGAGGATAGTAAGGACTTTACTGCATTTTCTACCGTTAGTGGCCAATACAGATTCAAAAGGCTGAGTTTCGGGCTAAAAAATGGACCAGCAGCATTCCAGAGGGAGATGCAGAGGATATTAACAGGATTCAGCCGAGACAAGGTGGTGGTATATGTGGATGATGTCCTCCTGATATCAAAGGACTTTAAAGAACACCTACTGCTGATCGAACAGGTCCTACAACGGTTCTCCGAAGCCAATGTCAAAATTAAAATCAGCAAGTGCAGCTGGGTTCAAAAGGAAATTAAATTTTTAGGACATATTCTCAGTAGGACTGGAATAAGGAAGCTCCCAGAATTTATGGATCAGGTGGACAAGTTAGAAAGGCCAAATAACATAGGAGAACTCAGGCGGTACCTAGGAATGATTAACTTCCAGCGTAAGTTTATTAAAAACTGTTCAGGAGTGGCAGCACCCCTTAGTGCTCTGACAGGAGGAAAAAGGAAGGATAAGATCGAATGGACAGAAGAAAGGATTCAGGCTTTCGAAAATTTAAAGAGACTGATGAAAGAATCTGTAGAGTTGGCATTTCCGGATTTCACAGAAGGTAGTCCAAAATTAGAGCTTTATGTGGACGCCAGTGGATTTGGTATGGGTGCAGGTCTATGTCAGCAACAAGGAAAGGAAAAAAGAGTAATAGCTTATAACTCTCATTCATTCGATGCGTGTGAAAGAAGAGCATCCACCATAGAGAGGGAATTGTTGGCTATCAGGTGGGGAATCAAGAGTTTCCGTCCATTTTTGTTGGGTCAGGAGTTTATTTTATACACAGATCACCGCCCACTAGTGTACCTCCACACAATGAAGTTAGTAGATAGTAAGTTGGCTCGTGTCTTGGACGATTTAAGCGAGTACAGCTTCAAATCCATTATTTTCCGGGAAAGGAAAACATCTTTGCTGATACATGGTCTCGTTGTCAAAGGAAACAAGAGGAAGAAGCCGATGTCATAAATCTAGAGGCCCTACCAAGAGGTCTAGAAGTAATAAGGGTGGTACCAGGAGGTGCTGATTCTTTGTTTTTGAGCTTGCAGGAAGCTTTAAAAAGGGAACAATTACAGAAGAAGGACCACCAGGAATTAAGGAAATTCTTACTAGAGGTTTTGATAAACAACAGGAAGATGTATGGGTTAGATAAACAACCCAAATCACTCAAATATTTAAAAACCATCAGTATTTTAGGAAGGGAACCAATCCCAGAGGTATAAATTGGCAGCTAGCGATGAGTCAACTTGAAGATTGGCTGCAATCAGCGGACTTGTTTTGTTCAATTGTATACTATGGGACCCAAAGCAAGGAAACGAGAAGATTTAAAAAACATTCACATTCAGGTATTAGGAGGTACCCATTTCAATCCATTAAGAGATAATGGTACGTTCCAGATGAATAAGGATAATACGATAGTAGACGAATTAGCAATCGAAGATCAAGAGGTACCATCTGAGGAAGAAAATGAAGGATTCATGGACAGTGAAGAAAGTGAGGCAGAAAACTTATTAGAACACCCACCAGAAGAGGGACTAGGGGTAAATCTATTAATGAAGGAAAGAGGACACCGGTCTCGTTTAAGCTGCAACCACAAGTTATCAGGAGTTGCATGGCAAGACATTTCCATTGGCGAAACATCTAGGTGTGCCTTTTTAGATACAGGATCTGTTATTAGTTTGGTCCAGGAAGCTGTCATCAGGGAGTTAGAACTATTTGGACTTATTTTGAGGAAATGGAGTGTGGACATCACATTAAATGGAATCACCACCAAAATTGTTGAATGCACCACAGCAGTAGCTATCAGGATAGATACACGCTACAGGAAAACAGTATTACCATTGGTAGTTGTTAAGGATGGGTTCATTCCGGCATGTTTTCTTTTGGGAATGAATTACTTGGTGGAAACAGAAGCGATTCTGGACTTTGGAGAAGGCATCATCGCACATGGGGATGATGAGGATCAGGTTAGTGATGGTTTTCTTGTTAATGTGTATAATGTAATAGCGTGTGATAATAATAGGATTGACAATATCATAACATTGAACGAAATAATGACATTACAGGAAAGATCTAAGGTGATAAAGGAATTGAAGAAGAGGGTTAAAAATAAAAAACAAATTCTTAAAACGGATGTGTCTTTAAAGGAATTTTATAGATATAAGGAGGATCTATTAATGAACGATGCTATATTAGTTAAAAGGATGAAGAACGACAAGTTGTGTGCAGTAATAGGGTTTAAACAGATGGTCAGCATTTGTGTAGTAATACACCGAAACATGGCACACATAGGACAGGGAAAACTAACAGACTTGATGGCAAGATACGTATGGCATCCAAAAGGTCATACTATAATCCAGGAGGTGTGCAGGACATGTCCCACTTGTCAGCTAAATAAGGTAGATCACAAGGTAATATTCCCACCAGTTTGGAAAATCCAAGTTGCTAATCCTTTCGAGTTGGTGGCAATTGATGTAATGGCTATGCCAAAAACAAGGAGAGGAAATGTTGCTTGTCTAGTGGCTGTGGACCACTGCAGCAAATGGGTCTCAGTCAGACCATTAAAGGACAAATCAGCCAGAAGTGTCACAGGGGCATTTGAAGATCAGATGTTACCAACATTTTTGAGGCCCCCATACAAAGTTTTAACAGATAATGGGGTGGAATTCAAAAGTAACAGGTTTAGGGACATGCTCAAAAAGTACAACATAGATCATATATTCAGCAGTCCTTATAAGCCATCTTCGAACGGGGCAGTAGAGCGCACGAACCGTACGTTTGCAGAGTTCCTGAAGAACATAGTGACAAAGGACCAGGAGTGGGATGATTGCTTACCCAGGGTGGTTATAATTTATAACAACACAAAACACTCAGAACTTGGAATGACACCAGCCGAAAAACTATTAACCCAAACACATAAGGAGGGAAAGGTATTGCCGATCTCTATGGAAGAGCAAAGTAAATGGAAGGAAGGACATCCAAACTGGCTCCCCTATGCAGTAGGAGTTAAGGTCAAAAGGAATGATAATCTCCGGAATCGGTCCTTTGAAAAATATTAAATTGTACGACATTATTAATTGGTGAAACTAGGTGAAAGATATGAAGGACCATTCACGGTTGTCAAAGTAATAGCTGGTGGAATGACATATGATGTTGAGGGTCAAGGTAAAACTATGAGGGTCCACTATGCACATTTAAAAGTATGGGCAGACCCACCAGATTACCTCAGGCAGTATTTTGAGAATGAAAAAAATGAGGTCTATTCACAGCATGAACATAGGATTGAAATAACAACAGAGGATGAAATAGAGGAAGCACCAGTAGGTATCGTGTACAGTACACTCCCCAATGAAGTAAAAAAGAAAAAGGGTAGGACAGAAATTAAGGAAACATGGGACCTTCTACAAGTGGCCATTGGTAAACCAAGCCATAAGAAGGATATAGGAATTCAAACGGAACATTTAGGAGAGGATAAGGAAACACAAACAGAGGCAGAACCTATGCCATCTCCTATAGATACTAGTGATCTATTGGATTGGGTGGATTCAGCACCAGAGGATGCAACTTCAGATGCGGGATTTGATCTACAGAGCTTCGAAAGAGAGTTAAGGTTCCCTAATAACAGTTACACCATAGGTATAACAATTTCAGACGCTACTGAAGAGGAAGAGGAGGTTCCAGGAAGTATAACTTCGATACATGATGAGGATATACAGGTAGATAATCATGTTACAGGTAATTTAAATATCCCTTTTTATAATTTCAGATCCATTCATGAGGAGTTAAGAGAAGTTGGTGAGGATCCTGAACAAATGATGTTGGCTGATAGATCAGAAGGACAAGGAGGAACCCAACAAGGATCGGAGATTGAACATACGGGCCAATGAGCGTCAAGAGGGTCGAGCTCAGATCTTCCCGGAACGTACAGAAAAGGGTATTGGAGTATGAAAGGAGGGCTGAAGAGAGAAGGGCGTCTAGTGGAAACTAGGTTAGTTTATTACTCTTGTTTATATTGTTATTGATATTTTTTTTTCTTCTGGTTATTATTATTTGTTTTATGGGATGTTTTCCCTTCTTTAAAGATTGGGTTTCCAATCTTGAAGGGGTGAGTAGTGTCATGAGTCTGGTGACTCATGGCATCTATTTTGATCAACCTCCCAATTTTTACGAAGCAGAAAAGTGTCCAGGCTAAAAGAAAAACTCATCGTTTTCTCAAAAGAAGTTCGGGTAAACAGTTGTGTGATTCCAGCTTAAAAGTGCCTGAGTCATTACAAAATTGTGATTGCCGACTTTATAAGGATTTTTACTAAGTTGTTATTATCAGCTTTCCAAGGATTTATTTACGAGCTGTGATTCCAGCTTTATAAAGGACAAATTCTCCCAAAAAATTGGGAGACGAGTTTGGAGCCGAGGTTAGACCCGAGTTTTCGAGCCAAGTTTCGAGCCAAGTTCAGAGCTGAGTCTAGGACCCAACTCAAGAATTGGATTCCGATCGGACTCAGACGCAAGGTTAAGTTCAATAAGGTCACGGCCGGATATTAAGGCCAAGGTTGCAATTAATAGCCAACTAAGCTTCCAGCTGAACTTAGAGGCCCAAGTTAACCCTAGGTTAGCTACTGAGGTTTAAAAAACAGACTACGGAAGATTTCCAGGGTCGAAAGGTCACACAGGTCGTGTGTCAGCGGATCAAGGTTATTCAAAGGAGTAAAGAGCACCTTCCTAAGGATCATTCGTCTGGATAACGACGTTAAAAAGGAAGTATTGCTCTTGCAACTTTTATAAATAACTTAAATTGATTTTGTAAATAATAAATATAACCCGGCTTTATATAGTATTGTATATTTTGTTCAAATTGGTATATATTATTTAGCTTAGGTTAGCAATAGGGTGTGTATAAATTAAAGTTAAAACAGTCATAGGTAGATAGGATTAATATTGAAAATACGTAATTATTCATTATTTATTATATATAAAAGGCATAGTA
>JABUQX010116757.1:0-12500 GCA_015478945.1 Trachelipus rathkii
TACAGAGTATATATATATATATATATATATATATATATATATATATATATATATATATATAGTATAAGATACTAGTACTAACACTATACTTAGTTTCAGGTATTTTTATTTTTAGGTTATGTTAGTAATAGGGTTACTTACCTAACCTGAAACATTATAAATTAAAGAAAAATACTTCCAAAACTGAAATAATTTACATTATATATATTAACATAAGATATTAAGAATATTGAGACAGTAAAAAGCCACATGTTTATCGAGACTGTCCCAGCCAACCCACTACCCAAACATGCTCATGCAATCCATAAAGCACCCTAGAGCTTGTCAATTTGTTGTAACTACAAATCCACCACTTGCTTAGTCAAACCAATGGACATATAAAACAGAGTGTACCCAAAACCATCCACATGTGGCTAATAACGCAAAGCTAATCACACACATGCCAGATCTAATCCATAACCAGAGCAACAACTAAAACTTTGCCATCTGGCTTTCTGCCAATATTATACATTCCAACCCAATCATGAATGAATCTAACCCTTTCAAATGTTGCAATCGAAGTCACACTCACAACTTCTGCAGACTATTCCAAAATTCTAATTAGTCTTGTTACTGAATGCACACTTTTAATCTAGAAATGCTCTTCTACGATTTGCTTATATGCCTCTTGACACGCCTTCATGAGTCTACTCTCGAAAATTGATTGAGCTCGAGTAGCTATCACAGATGTTATTTTCTATTTTATCATGTCCCTCTGATAAATTTGCCTTCACAGAAAACATTCCTAATCCCCCTTCAGCCTCTCCTCATAGCTTTTACTTTACCCTCAAACCTAGAAATCATCTTTGTTGCTCTACGTTGAAATTTGAAAGCAATATTATCTAAGTCTTTTCTTTAAATAAGGGGCACAAAAAAAATAATTAATTTTTAATAATAAGGTCTTGAATGACATTATTACATAAGTTTACTTGATATTTCTATTTTTGCAGACAATGATTACATTATTATGTCCAAGATCTTGTATTAGCTTTATTTAGCTTCCAAACACTGATTAGCTACTTTCAAATTACTGCTTATTAATCCCACCTAAATCTTTTTCTTAGTCCACAGACTCAAGCCAATCCACCATATCGTAATTAAACTTTTTTTATTTGAGTAACCTAGTGAAGAACCTTGCACTTTTACTATTAAAAATTCATTTGCCACTTATCTGTCAACCTAAGAAGTTTTATCAAGATCGATTTTTAATTTTTTTTATGCATCCTTCACTATTCCTAACTGAGGCGGCCACTTTAGTATTAACATCTGCAAATTTTGAAACCTTGCATTTAAGTCCTGGTTCTAACCATTATTTATATATAAGTGAGGAACAATAGTGGCCCCTGCACTGAACCCTGTGGGACACCACTCTTCACTATCTCCCATGATGACCATTTAGTTGTAGACACTGTTTTCTATTTCGCAAACCACTTTTAATCCAACTTCTTTATCAGCCTTATACCACATTGCAATAATTTTTTCATCAGCCTATGTGGGGAACCTTATCTAAAGCTTTACTAAAGTCTAAAAATACAATATCAACTGGATCTCCTCAGTCAATACAGTCAGTAATGTATTCCATAAATTCAAAAGGTTTGTCTGGCATGACCTACCCTTTCTGAAACCGTGTTGGAGTCATACAATACCTTGTTATCTTCTAAATATTTCTCTTATATGACCTTTCAGTAACTTCTCCAGAACCTTTACAACTAGAGATGTTAAGCTAACTGGCTATAATTTCCCAAATCTTCTTTGTCTACCTTTCTTATAAATAGGTACAACATATGCCATTTTTCCAGTCATCTGGTACCTCCATCAATGCTATAGATCTAAAATCAAATACAGTGCCTTTGCAATGCTGGTACTACCCTTTTTCAGAATTCTACTATTATACCATCAGGGGGCCTGCAGCTTTTACTTGGGTCAATATGATCTAATAAACTTTTAATATCTTCACCTCAAATTCAAATTCTGTAAGTCTTATTTGTTACATACAAGAACTATAGTCTCCAAACTATTATCTAATCTTTCCTCAGTAAACACTGAAACAAAATAAGTTACTGAAAATGTTGACCATTTCCTTATTTGAACTCACTAAATTTTCATCAATTTTAATTGGACCAATCGTCCTATTCTTACTTGAAAATTATCAAAGCTGAAAACTCTTCAGGTACTTATTACTATTCCTTGCTAAATTAATTCTAGCCTTCTCTTGCTCTCTTATTGATTGTTAAGTTCATTATTTCTATTTTTCCTATGTATTCTTTCTAAATCTATCTCCTACACACCTAATATTTTAAAAACACTCCAATTTTCATTAATTTTTCTCTCCTTATCTCTCTATCTGTCCAAACAGGTTTTCCTTTGCCAATTCTAATGAAGTTTATCTCTTTAAACATACTGACTTGAATATTCAAAGTAAAATTTATTAAATGTTCCACATGATGAAACAATTTTAATCTTAAACTTTTATCCCAGAAACCTCTACCAATCATGTCTCGAATTTTGAAATAAAATCGCCATTTTTGAGAGTCTAAGATCTTTTTCCTTATTAACTTGCAGGGCTCAGATATTACATTCATATTAAATCTAATTAGAATATGGTCACTAAGTCCTAAATTCTCTTCAACTCTAACTTCATCACCCATATTTCATCTAAGTTAATATTAAGTCTAGTAATGCATCGTATCTTGTGGGTTCATAGACCATCTGGCTCAAAAGTTATCTAGTATACAATTTATGAAAGCAGAACTACTATGGCCATTTTAGACAAGGAATCCCAATGAATACCCGGAAAATTAAAATCACCCATTATGACTGGCACGCTTACTGTGGCATGCGGCCTCATTTCTTTCTCACAATTTCACGCCGACTTGACCTGGCCAGAGGTTCTGAGTGTAAAAACGCCCCTATTCTAAATGATACATTCCATACACCAATGTATTGCTACTATGTTTAATTTATCAAGGATTCATTTTTAAACTAATGTGAAGCAAACAGATTGAAGATGCTTAACATAAAAGCGCCACACCACTACCTCTTCCTACGCTGGTATAAATAAAGTGAATATCCTTCTATTTCATTCCTGAAAGGAGTTTCCATATAATTCTTCATTAACCCATGTCTCAGTTATGCAAATAAAGTCTAGATTCTCATTTATGGTATAACTAATCAGCCTATCTTCTTTTTATTTACATGAGGTGAAAGATTTGCAAAAAGCTATTTGATAATGAAATGCTGTTATTTTATTATCACATCATTTTGATTTTAACCCTAACAACACTAGCTTTATTTATCTCCCCACTATTATAGTTACCATTGCTATTATTTGTATCTAGATTTCATCCCACCACTTCAACTTTACCTAGTTACAATAAGTTCCAAACTGGTATTAAAAAGTCTAACACCTTACGCACTGGGTAACTCTATAGCGATCTGCTGCAAAAGATCTTATCCAGAAATTCCTTCCACAAATCCAAAACCCATTACTTTCTGAAAACATATTTCAACCTCTTTCAGTTTCAGAATTCAAAGCCCTACTCCCCATTCCTGACCTGCACCTAACTTAGGTAAAATCCAGAAATCATGCACTTTCTTCCACTAGCTTTCATCTTCTGAATCAATTATAATCTGCTATTAATTCCTCTGACCTTCTATGTCCTATGTCATTATTTAAATTACATGTACAATCACATCTGGAATCAACATTTGTAGAATCAATCTCTATCTATCCTATCCACGATATCACCCACTCTGGCACCTGGAAACATACTCTCAATTGTTTCTTTTTATTCTTTTGAAAAGTCCTGTCTAGGTACTGTTATGTAGAGTCTCCTAATTTGCCAATGTTTCAGTCTTCCTCTGTGAAAACTCAACACACATTGGCACTCTGATCCCTCCTCATCTAAAGATAGCCCAAACCTTGTTACTGCAAATTCAGGCTGACTTGACTTTCTTAGACCTCCTGGTATGAAGAGGTATATATATATATATATATATATATATATATATATATATATATATATATATATATATATATATATATATATATTACTTGCATATATATATATATATAGCTTTCGTCGCTTTTGCAAATAGCCTCGATCGCGTATAACCTTGAGTGACTCAACAAGGTAATATAATTCTAAAAGTGATCAGAAAATTGAACTTTTTAGATATATATATATATATAGTATATATATATATATATATAGTGAAGTAGTATATATATAGATATAGATATATAGATAAGAGATATATGTATATATATATATATATATATATATCAAAACTTAACAGAAATTTTTTTTGTGTAAATGTGCATATAAATTAGAACACATTTGTTTTTTTTTAACATCAATTGTGCTGCATTCAAACACTTTTCTTTTTAAATGAAAAGAGATGGCAACTTCAGATGTAAATATTATAAAATTGATTAATTGTCTTTTCTAAATATCGAGCACTGATAGGATTATCCTTGACCAGACTATTACCTAATTAAAATAGTTCAATAGTTAGTTTTAATAATATTTTTTTATTTTTATGCACTATATATATATATATATATATATATATATATATATATATATAAGATATATATATATATATATATATATAGTATATATATATATATAAGAACCCTCCACCAGGAGGACACATATCATGGTGATCCGACGGGCGCTCGGACAACAGGTCGTAGATATCTTTGTTTTCTACCACCTTTATTCTACTTTAACAACCTCTCCAATTCTATCAAATTACAAAATGTTCTTCTTTCTTGGTGATGGGACTACTTCTTCTTCGGCTCTGGGTGGACGTCGAAAAACCCAGGCCCCATAGATTTTTATTGCTTCCATATGCCAACTATAGAATTAAAACAGCGTCAATGCAAAGCTGTCTCGGTGGGTTCACTCACCTGCTTCCATCTAAAGTTTCAGAGATAACACTATAGCTGGCATGCTTCTCAAGTTAAATATACAAACTCCCACTAGTATTCAAAACCCCCCTCCCAAAACTAACCCCCAACTCTCAATATACTACAATTAAATATAAATGGCAATAAATCTACAGAACTAAACCACTTCCTTTTAAAAATGATAATGACCATATAGCTATCATTCAAGAAGCCTCCCAAAATAATTCCCACTCCCACTTTTACGGTTAGTGATTGCCATTCATTCTCCACCCACCCCAACACTCCTCTCCAATACTGATCCAGAACAATACACAACTGGAACATTTTGACACTCCACGCGATAATAAACGCACTAATAAAATCCCAATCCTGTTCAGAATCTTTTGAATAAGACTACCGATAATATCATCAATCTCTATATTTGCCACCCCACTTCCCCAAACTCCCCACCAAATAACCTCACTCCCCTAACACCCTTATCCACATACCCAAACCTCATCCTCGGAGGAGACTTTAATGCTCACCACACTGCCTGGTACAAAGATTACCCCTCTGACCCCTGAGGCAATCATATCCTTTAAATGAACTAGAACTCAAATATCCTAATCCAAACACTCTCTCCTGTAACTAATCCCTCCCTGGGCCAAACTAATCCTCAACTTCCTGCAGATGCTCAAGATTTTGTCTCCTCTTCTCATACCACTTACTTTGACACTTACATTGATCTGCAACTGACCCACCCTTCCTATTCTCTTATTTCCCCCAATCTCCCCCATCAACTCCCCCCCAAAAAAACCATAACACAAGCACTAACTCATAGCAACCAGTCCGAATATTAATTATATTGAAACTCACATTAACCCAACACAAATCCACGACATAACATCCCTTCTCACCTCCATCACTCACTTAAACAAAACAATTATCAAATCTGCAAACCTTCACATACCCAAGGGACACAGAAAATCATACAATCCCAAACTAAACCCGAACATCAGCCAACTCATAAAACAAAGAAACTTCCTTCGAAAACTCAATCCATATACCCCCTACATCTCTAACCAAATAACAAATCTAAACAACCAAATCACTAACCTCATAACCACCAATACACTACTAAAAATTCTCTGAATACCTCCAACAAAACATCTCACGCAAAGACAATAAGAAAACCTGGCAAGTTATCAAAAAGTTAAACAATTCACGAAACAACCCCCCACCATCTCACGAATCCCCATCTCTACCTAACAACTCCCTCCCCTAAACAACAATCAGACAGTCTCGCTAAACATTACGCTAAGATCTCCCGCAAACCAATACACCCCGATAATAGGAAAACAAAAAAACAACTTAGAAAACTCAAACTAGATCTCAACCCCATACCCCCATTCACAACAATCATGATAACAGAAACCATTAAAACCCTCAAAAATTCAACAGCATCAGGCCCAGACTCCATATCCAACCTGCACATAAAACACCTCGGAGAAAAAGCAATCCTCCTAATCACAGACATCTTCAACAAATCTTGACAACTTAACTACATTCCCCCAATCTGGAAACAAGCATACATAATCCCTAAACTCAAACCAAAGACCCCACCTCTTCCTCCTATTTCAAATTGAGAGCTCTCTGCTTTGTTCCATCAGTAAATTGCCAGAGAAATTAATATTAAATAAATTTTTAAACTATCCCTCTCCCAGACTTCCAACACGGATCAAAAGCAACCACTCTACAACCACAGCCTTCACCCTCACACAGCACATCATTAACTGCTTCAACCAATCACTCTTCCTGGTGATCATTACTTCCACAGCAAGATATGGGATTAAAGTTATTTGACACCTTCAGTCCCCACACACCTCCAAATTCAAAATCCTCCATTCTCCTTGTGGAAAAGACAAAATAAGCCTACTTTCATCACCAATCCTGCTTTTGCAAAAGTATTGAGATAAAACAATCTCTCCCACTTATCACCATAAAACGGCGTCCCACAGGTCAGCCTTCCATTTTTATTCAACTTAACAGACCTACCCCACCCCAGTCCACCACCCACCAAATCCACCTAATTTATGGGTAGACTGACATTACTGACAACACCAGACAGAACACAGCCACAACATATCGGGTATCACCTACACTTCTCTGAAATCCGTTAATTCACCACAGAATTGATACATCCTCCTCCTCTTTTGGGTCCTCTATCACCCTATTAAATCACCAATTCCACATCAATCCTCCTCCACTTTAATTACCCTTGAACACAATCCTCCCATTTAACAAAACCCCAAAATACTAGGACTTACATACGACACCCAGCATGACGCTTTTCTCATATATTACCTAAACTGGCCTTCACAATCTGGCTCAAAACTAAACACCCTCCGAACCCTTCTTCCCAACACAATTTCAAAGGTGTAAACACACACTAACTACATCAGGCAACTCCCTTTAGAACTAACTTTAAATTATTCGCTTCCCTCTGTATGTTCCTCAGTAATTTCAAAATCAAACATGAAACTATTAAATCTCCCAAAA
This sequence comes from Trachelipus rathkii, assembly GCA_015478945.1. Taxonomy (NCBI): domain Eukaryota; kingdom Metazoa; phylum Arthropoda; class Malacostraca; order Isopoda; family Trachelipodidae; genus Trachelipus; species Trachelipus rathkii. Next base: position 7,493 of record JABUQX010116757.1, read on the forward strand.
CAGCCTGAATGACTACAGGTTGTATCAAAACCACCCAATCCAACATTTACATTGATATGAAACCCATCCTCCCATTTCACACATCTGAGATGGTGTAACTGATTTCAACAGGTTGACCTCAGAACTGAACCTCTGTCTGAGGTCACTAAATTCTTCCAACCCCTCGACAAAGACTAAAATCCCTCCTTCCCCTACCGCACAATTTTGCTGATAACATCTTATAATATACCCCCTGCCCTCCCAAGAAGGCTACAGGGACTTCTACATATCCATTCCTACCTAACAAACACTTACCTTCAAACCGCCCACACAGCCTTTATTAAATACCTCCCAAACCTCTAATAGAAGAGACGCTGTCTAAATAGAAACCAAATGACCTGCTTGGTAGATCGGGTCACCACCCTGACTATAGAATAAACATAGATTTAAACTAGACAACGTCACCTCCCCACTTGCAGATATCACAATTCCCAAGACACAATAGATCACCTCCTTCTGAGATGCCCAGCTCTCGACGCCCCATGCCGCATTTTCTGGGTCCTTATCCGACTGTGGAACCGCCTGTGGGCATGGCTGTGGTTTCTGAGCAGGCCCTCCAATTGCTAGGGCTAGGGGCAGAAGAGAGTATATAGTATATATATATATATATATATATATATATATATATATATATATATATATATATATATATATATATATATATATATATATATATATATATATATATATATATATTATGGCTGTATCCATTGGAGAATGATCAGGTGTTGCGAATGCTCCTATAGTAGAGCTCATCTATCATTAGGAAGGTTATGATAAGTTTTCTTAAGTAGCATTATATTAAGGATTTAAAGTATTTAATTTACTGATACTTAACAAAACCTATCTTAACTTTCCTAACACCACTGCAGTTCTAGGCTGTAGTTCTAGAGCTACTGCGATTGTTCTATATGGATACAGCACCAAATATATACTTCAAATAATTTGTTTAAACCAATTTTGTAGATTAAATGTTAGTTTTAATACAGAATTTATATCAGACTAAACAGAATTGAACATTACCCTTAAATGTTGCAAGTGAGTTACTCAACAACCTCCTGTGGCAAACCATTCCAAAAATTAACAACCCAATTACTGAATAAATGTTACCTTACATAAAGATTGCATGCCTTCTTAATTTTCATATTGTCCCTTGGTCTTCCACCTATGGTCTACTATAAAGAATTTATTGGTCTCAGTGTTATAATAAATAGATGCAAATATTTTATAGACTTGTCTCATGTTCCCTCTAAGAAATCGCCTTTCTACAGAAAACATTCCTAACTCTTTCAGCCTTTCCTCATAACTCTTACCCTCAAACCCAGAAATCATCCCTGTTGTTCTACATTACAATCTCTCCAGCATATGTATTTTCTTAAATAAGGCCCCAAACTTGGTAATATTACTGCCCTATCATAGCTATTATACATTTTACTTATAACTTCCATCCTCTTGTAAACATTATGATTTATTATTATACCTAGCATCATATTAGCTTTATTCCTTGTTTCCAAATACTGATTAGCTACTTTCATTTTATTGGTCCACAGACTCAAGTCATTCCCCATTCATATTGTAGTTAAATCTTTTATTTAAGTAACCTTAGTAAAACACCTTACACATTTTACTGTTAAAATTCATTTGCCAATTTTCTGCCCACCCAATAGGTACTGAGGTAGCCACTTGGTATCATCTGCAAACTAAACATCTTACAGTTAAGCCCTTGGTCTAAATTATCTAAATATATGAGGAACAATAGAGGTCTTAGCATTGAACCCTGTGAGACACCAAACTTCAGTATTTTCCCTGATGACTTATTGCCATATAATAGTACTAGCATGCTTCTTTCCACTATATTTATTAACTACTAGTCCAATCATATATATATATGTAGAGTACATATATATATATATATATATGATATATATATGTTATATATAGTGTATATATATAGTATATATATATATATATATGGTATATATATATATATATCTCTCTCTCTCTTCTCTCTCTCTCTCTCTCTCTCTTCTCTCTCTCTCTCTCTCTCTCTCTCTCTCTCTCTCTACCAGTCGAATTGTTGAGTCTATATTTCACAACCGCTTTATTATTAATTTTTACATTATCATTCGAAAGTAGTAATAGTAGCATTAATTTCTTTGATATAAAATTTAACTAATATTGTACTCACTAGAATATTTTTATATTGCCTTTTCTTTCTCAACCATATAGGTGCACTCGAAATTGTTAAGAATTGTTAAGAAAGAGAGGCGTATCCGTCCACCAACTTGCATGGAATCTGATCTTCTAGATGAAAACAAAAAGTATTTGAATATATATATATAGTAGTATATATAGAGAAAATATATATATATATATATAATATATATAAGAAAAATATATATATATATAAAATATATATAAAAGATATAAAAAGTATATATATATATATATATATGTTATTTGTTCTAAATTTATTGATTGAGAAAATGAGGAGAAGGAATAATTTAAATTTATTGAGTTTTTTAGATTTTGCAACATATGTGTATGATAGGATTAATAGCAAAGCTCTATGGCAGGTGTTAGTGATATATGGTGTTAGGAAAGCCACTGAACGCAATCAAAAGTATGTACAAAAGGACGTAGAGTAAGAAGGGGGTAAGAACAAATAGGTGAATTATATGCATTTGGGTTTAAGATGAGAAGGAGAGAAATGATGTTATGTTCCTTTGGTTGTTCAATTCTGTATATGGATGGCGTTATGAAAGAATATAGATTGGGGACTTGGGGTGGTGTGAACATAGAGTATCTGAGAATTTGAAGCAGTGAGAAAGTCTTACCTATTTTTATAGATGACTTGCCTTATGAAGTTGAATTTGAAAGAGAGTTTGAGAGGATTGGTGTAGAGATTTTTTACAGGTGTGTAAAGGAGGAGTTTAAAGAATGAGATAAGAAAGTATGGTTGCGAGTGTGGACAGTCTTCAAAGTGAAGTTATGTTAGATGGTGAGCAGTTAGAACAAGTGTATTTGAATTTAAATATTTAGGATATATGTTGATGAAAAGGGAATGAGATGCAGAGTATAGTAGGAAAGCTGTGAATGGCAGGAAGGTATTAAAGTAACAACCGTTGATATATGTTAATATTATGATTTAGGATACATGTTGGACGAAAAGGGAACAAATGATGAGAGTGTAGAGAGTGCTGTGAATGTAGTAGGTGGTTTGTGGCAGCAATTAAATCAGAATGTAAGACTAAGTCTTGAGTGCTAGGGTTTGAAGATGAGGGTATGTTGTTACCTTGTTGTTGTATAGTAGTGAGACTATGGTCTGAATGGCACAGATTCAAAGTCTAGTGTAGTTCTAGATGGACAATTTAGGGCGCTAGGTGAGAAAGAATGACAAATGAGGAATGAACGTATTAGAGAGTTGTGGTGTGAAATATAAAAATGAGGTAATAATGAGGCATGTTAGATGTCAATGGTGTGGAGCAGCTATAAAGGTTGTCAGTTTGATGTCAAGTGGTGAGTGTGTTGAGAATTGACCAGCTGGGAGACCTAAGAAAAGTGGATTAGGTCAGAAAGAGTGCCTGGAAGAGAGAAATGGAGTTTGGCAGAAGCAGAAGAAGGTATGATAGAAGAGAATGGCGAGGTGTTGTGGTTGGAGTATGGCTGGGGCCCACCTGGGCCAGGATGAACCCCATAATGAGACTGATTTATCATGAAGAACTGTCTGCAACCTGGTAGCCTTGTGTGGTGATTTTCTGACGTTATGGACAGAGTTCTACTAATTAATGGTACAGAGGAGTGGGGAGGGTAAGGTTGGGCTTTCTTTTCTACTTTTGTCATATTATTCTACTGCTTTCTTTCCGATACTGTCACGCATCTTACTCCCAGTCTTGGGAAGAAGAAGGAAGATGAAGAAAAAAAGGAGTAATAAATTTCGAAATGTAATTTTTATTTTGTATAATTTTTTTGGCTGTTATTTGAATGATTGTCAAATTTTCTTTTTGTTTTTAATATTGAATTTCAGAAAATTTATTGCAATATAATGTACGAATTTAAAAGGAAGTGCAATTTGATTTTTCATTATTGTTGTATTTTTTTTAAATCCATAATGCCTTGTAATTAAAACTATTTTACTTTAAAATTCTGTTTCTCCATCACCTTTCCTCACATTTTTTCTTCGGTTGTAATATATTAGCGAAATGTTTTCCACAAAATATTGTGTAGTTTTATTTTGTTTATCTGTCATTAAATCTGTAAATCTGTCATTACAGTGATGATAATGAAAAATACTAGTATATACATTTCAACGTTTGTACATATACATTTGTCATCTTTCAGATTAACCAGAATTTTTTTTTTTTTTTAAAGCTTAGAAATAACCCTATCACATTGGAAAGTAGTCATCAGTGATACTCCACTTCACTTCCTCATTACGATAACCCAAAACCCAGATCCAACAAAATTCTATTTGATTTCTAGCACAATGTGACAATGAAGATATGAGTTAAGTTACATTACTGCAACTAAATAATTGAAATTGTCATAATTTTTTGGAAGATGAAGGGAAAAAGAAAACTTGGAAATGCAGTGAACAGGGCTGGACTAACCATTTAGCAAAATAAATACGTGCTTAGGGCATCAAAGGAAAAATGGACCAGAAAAATTTGAATTTATTAGCTTTTTTTTAAATTATAACTTGGTTTGAATAGGGATTCACCTTTATTTTTAAATGGGATTTAACCATAAAAGTGAAATTTATAACGGGAGGCATATATTACAACATCAGCAATTTTGAAATTTTTCCTTAAAATTTTAGTAGCGTTAGCATAAAAAGGAGACACTAGAAGAGCAGCAAGTAATATTGCAAATCGGATGGAAGAGCTGGAATTCGTTTGTATGTTTAACTTTTGAAATGATTTAGCAAAATTTTCATAGAGTAAGCCAAGTTCTACAAAATGAGGATGTG
>JABUQX010116757.1:22500-41376 GCA_015478945.1 Trachelipus rathkii
TAATTGTTGAGTATTACTGACTTTGGTTCATGTAAATGCTGTATTAAAACTATGAACATTTTATTTACAAAAATTGTTTTAAAAAAATTGTTTTTTCATTAGATATTTATTGACTTAAATAAAAATTGAAGGATGGGCTTTCTTTTCGACTTGTCATATTCTTCTACTACTTTTCTGTTTTCGGTGTGTATTATGCACCTTACCCCCAGTCTAGGGGAAAGAAGGTGGGTGATGATGATGATGAAAATTAAAACAATATCAAGGACTAGATGCACAGCATGGTGGAGTATATGCATGGCAGACAGCTTGCTCCAAATTCGCGCTGCATGAGAGCGGTGCCATGTAACAACTTACTCGCACTGCACGAGAGTAAGTTGTAAATATATATAATGTAAATATAACTATAGACATTACTTTGCTATATATTGAACTTTATTGCATTTCTTTTTATTTAATGGGAAAATTTAGAAAATTTGTAAATATTCCCTCAAATGAAATAATTCTGATATATCATTACCAAATTGCGGACACAAATACTAAATCTTTACATTGAAATAAACGAAGAAAGTAAAAGATAAAATACATCTTAAAAAAATCAATTTAATATTGTAAAAAAAAAAAAAAACTCATTCTCTTTTATCTAAACTAATTTTTTATTTGTAAAATCTTCAAATAAATAATTTGAGATAGATTATTACCAACCATTCTTGATACTAATTTTTTTATTGCCCCCTGGTTTAACAAAGTACAAATTATACACATAAATTTGGTTGAAACAATCAAATATTATAACTAAAATTATTATTACTTGGTAAATACAATTTAATCAATATATAAATAAGCTATCAGAAACAGCATCAATAATAGATATCCCTATAAAAACAGAAAATGGCTGTTTAAATTTTTATTATTTTTATATTTTTCTTACACATATATAGTTGCATAAAATATATGAAAACTATGCAATTAAACCCTTAATATGTTTGTGAAAGAGGGAATTTAATCCACTTAGGTATAACTTGTCTACCTCCTCAATGTAAATTTTGAATTTCTTTTTTTGGAAAAACAAAAACAGATGTTGTGTGCAATTATGTCAAGAAATGGCCAACCAACCCCAACTAAAAAAGTTTGATTAAAGCCAAGAAAGCTCAGTCAGCCCCACCTGAGGTGAATCGACCACTGATGGGTTTCATTGTACAGCAGTTTATCTTATAGTGTATGCCTTTCTGGAGTCTTATTTTTTAATTTTACAATATAAATAATTGTTTATCATATTAAATTAGTAATAGTAATTAAAATGTTAATAATGATACAAAAAATAAGAATAAAAATAAGGTGGTCCAATTCACCTTCGCTCAAAAATTTTGACACTTTTGAATTCATATTTTATTTTTAATTTCTATTTTTATTTTAATTTTACTAACATAAGTAACTATTATTATACTTTAAATAATTGTACAAAACGAAATGTCAATACATACAATTATAGAAATCGTTGTTGTCTGATTCCTTTCATCAATTTTTTTACAAGTGGTGAATTTACCTGCTAGAACAGATTTGCCACCAATACTGTTTGAACAAAAATTTCATTTCAAGCCAGTTTAGTTAATATACTAGAGTGTATACACTGAAAATAATTAAAACCATTTATAATTTTTCATTTATAACAAAGTTAAAAAACCTCACATTTTTCAAAGAAATTCTATTGAAGGCCATTTTATAGCCTAATTTATTATATTTTTAATACCTTCCAAAGTATCAAAATATTTGAGCAGAGGGGTGAATCATAATCAACTGTGAGTTTTATATGCCTTATTTAAGTAAACATTGCTGACATTTTTATTACTATTACTAATTTTTAATATGATAAATAATTATTGTATTAATTAAAAAAATATAAAACAATTTATAAATAAGAATAATTTAAACAGATGGTCCGTCTGACCCCCTAATAGTGGGTCCGATTCACTCCCTTCCAAGAACATGATTGAGCTTTGCCAAAATTTTACAAAATCTTTTATAATTAGAATTACTATTATTATTTTTGTGTGCTTATTACCTACTATATAGCCTTGAATTTCAGAAAGTGCATTAGTGGAAAGTCGGGAGACGAAGTTATAACTAAAGTGGTCCTCAAGTCACCCCGCCTGATCGGTACATTAATAGAGTCATCACTAAAAAGCCAAAATTAGTCAACTTTTATTTTTTTCGAAAGCTTTATTTTTAATTTTTATTGAATTAAATGAGCGCTAATCGAAAAAACTTACAGAATTTTTTTGACAATCATTTGTAAATTGTTTTTCTGTGTTTATTATTAATTGCGTGTAATGCTATCTCGCATTAGCAACATAATTTACTAAAAAGCTCAATTGTTATTATGATTTTCGAGCCTTATTATTTGTATTCAAATATATACTTAAATGTATGCAAAATCTGTAAACAAACTTGAGCCTAATGCCTTGAAATTTTTTTTTACACAAATGCTTGTAGTTTTGACATGCTTCATCTACTTTGGGATCAAGAATCCTCCACACTACTTCAAGATGGATAATGATAATCCTTTGCAAAACAGTGAAATTAGCCACTTTAAAATTTTCATAACATTTCTTATATATATATATAAATATAAACTTAAAATATACATCAATTTGTAAAAAAATGAAATAAAAAGCAGAAAAAAATAATAAATTTTTAAAATAATATTTGTAAATTAAATGTTATAGGGTTTTAATACAGTATTTACATGAACCCAAGTGAACACTGCTCCACAATTACTAAAAATTATAATTACTTTATATTTTACACATGACATTAATTTACATTTTCTTAGCCGTCAGTAACCTATGGCGTATGGCCTCAGAGGCTCAGACATAGAATGCAAGGCAGCACATAATGCTTGTAATACCCTACCCACTATCCAACTATGATATTATTTCACTAAACATCCTTTAGATCCAATCTATTTCTAAAATATCTATCATCATTAATCAAAACCTATACAATTTAAAGGTAAATTTGAGAAATCTTAATTCTTAACAATGCTAGATGAATCCTAAGGACCTAATTTGAAAAATTCTATAATAGGTTCATAGTCACAGCAATAGAAGCAAACATGCTAAAGTCAGTGTTGCCGACTTGCCGAGCTAAAATGGTTATGAAAAAATGAAAAAAAGAAAATTTATTATTTAAAATTTTATTATTTTTATTAAAATTTTAAAGATAAAAATAAAAAAAAAAAAAATAAAAAAAAATCAAAAAAATCAAAAAAATCATGATTTTTTTATAAAAAAATCAAGCAAAAAAATCAGTTGATTTAAATCATTTGATTTTTTTCGTGCCATCCCTGGGTACCTGATATATATATATATATATATATATATAATATATTTATTATATACCTATATAGTACTATTATATATATATATATGTATATTATATATATAGATATATATCTATATATATCATATATATATTATATAATATATATATATATATATAATATATAATAGTATATTATATATATAGGTGATAATTGGTTAAAAACTACATCTAGAAGAGCCCAATCCATATCTCAAAAACTACACAAGCTACAAGGAAAAGATACATTGCTGGAATGCTTGTCCAATTTTAGGGCGGAAAATGTAGAAAAAAACAAAAAAAAAAAAAAAAAAAAAAATCTCAAAAACTACATAGCTACAGCGAAAAGGAATACAGCATTTTTGAATCCTGGTAAAATTTTAGATAGGAAAATGTAAAAAATAAAAAAACGTAAAAAACAATATCTTATTGTAGATAATTATACTAATATGATTAGAGAGCCTATTTTAGGAGACCTTTTTATTGGTTACTCCGTCTAAATAAATAGACCTTTCTATTAATTTTGCTCTTTTTTTTCTTTTAACTTAAAGAATACCCCAAGGGTATACACCGCCACGATGGCAGGAGTCGGGGTTCTCTCGGCCTTCCGGGGAACTACGGGGTAGGACAATTCCCCCCCTCCGGGGAGGGTCTCCGGAACCCCCGCTCTTTTTGGTATTTGGGTGTCGCGGGGTTCCTCCGCCCCTCCCTACGGGGTATGGAAAACGTCCCCCCCTGTGTTCCCCCGTCGGCCTCGAGCCCCCTACATTGCCGTGTAATCCCTTAACAATAATAAATTAATAATATATAAATTAGTTCCCCTGCTTCTAAAAAAAAAAATTGCCAATATTTATTTTATTCTATTTTATTCATTTTTTTTTTTTTTTACATTTTCCTAACTAAAATTTACAAGGATTCCAACAAATGGTATTCCTTTTCGCTGTAGCTATTGTAGGTTTTTGAGATATGATTTTTTTTTTTTTTTTTTTCTTTTTTTTTTTTTACCCAGTTTTGCACATAAATTTTACCAGGATTCCCACAATGTATTCCTTTTCCCTGTACCTATTGTTAGTTTTTAAGATATGGATCGATGATAGTCTGTCGCTCTCTAAACCAAATATCACCATAAATCATATATAATTATATATATATATATATATAATATATATATATAATATTATATATATATTATTATATATATATATATGATAATATAATTATATATACATATATATATATGTTATATATATATATATATTAATATTATATATATATATATAATATATCATATATAGTTATTATACTTATATAATATATAGTATATATATTCCTATATTATATAATTATACTATAATATATATATATATATTATCATACTATAATATATTACTATATTTGAGTCGCTATCCCGAAAAGGCCAGGCACATGTAACTAGAAAACTATAACGGTTACACGAAAATAAATATCATTTTTATTAATCAGGAGACATTTTTACCCCCCGAAATTAAAAAAAAATAAAAAAAAATAAGCTTTTAAAATAAAATTTGTTTTAAATAATTGTTGAAAAAATTACAGGTTTTTGATAATCAAGTGAGCACGCAAAGGTGCAAAATGTTGAATTTTTTTTTTATCACTAAGAAATAACCTTTCGGGTAAACAAGAACGAGGATATGAGTCGGGGCTTTCTCTCGGCCTACCGGGGACGCACGGGGGGGACGTCCCTCCTCAGCTTGGAACCCCCTAACAACGGATATAAAAAAGAAAAAAATAATTTCTCAAAGCTTAAAAAAGGCGGTATTTGGCCAACCTTTTGCTCTCCAGAGACTAAGGCAGCTTTCAAAGGTCAATCAGAGGCATACGAACTGAAGATTTTACTAAATTAATTTACAGGAGTTATTAATAAATATTAGAATAAAATAAATTTTTTTTTTAAGCTCTTCTTCGATGAAATTACTTCCTGAAGATCAAAAATGTTATTTATTTTCCTGTAGATGCTATATTGTTTTCTAGTTACAGCCCTCAAACAAAAGAAATATGCATATAAATATAATATATATTATAATTTTATTATTATATATTATATATATATATTTATATATATATTTATTTATGTATTATATATATATATATATTATATATATTTATATATATTAATATATATTATATATATATTATATAATATTATATTATATATTATATATATTATAATTAATATATTATAATATAATATATTTATATATATATATATACTATATATTCATATATTATATATATATATTAATATTATTTAAATTATATATATATATATATGATATATATATATATATATATATATAGTATATATATATAATATATATATATATATATATTATATATAAGCCCTTCTGAACGGCAATGGTCCCATTTTGCATTTTTTTTTTTGTTTTTTAATATATTTGGCTACTATATGGAATAACGCACGAATGATTTAAGATTTTCAGTAGGTAACGGACGATGAAATTCAAAAGGTTCGAATAAAATTTTTTTAAATAATTTTTAAAAAAATCACATTTATGTTAAATATTTATTTTAAAAATTGAAATATCTCGAAGGTACGACACTTACCAGAAAAACCAATTCACTATTTTGGAATCAGCTTATAAAGCTTATTACATATATAATATTATATATATAGTATATATATATATATATATTATAATATTTATATATATATATATATACTATATATATATATTATATAGTATATATATAGTATACTATATATATATATATATATATAAATATATATAAGCCGAATATTTGTTTTACAAAATGGTCAGTTTTGAATTTTTTTTTTTTTTGGTGTTTTTTTTTTTAATAATGCTACTATATGGATACCGAACAATGGAAATTTCAGTGGTACGGGCATGATTCAAAAGGTTCGTAAATATTTTTAAATAGAGTTTTTAAAAATCACATTTATGTTAAATATTATTTTTAAAAATGAAATAACTCGAAAAGGTACGACACTTACAGAAAAACCAATTCACATATTTGGAATAAGCGTATTAAGCTTAATACAAAAATGTAAAAAAATCATAAATTAAATATCTAGAAAAGTACGACACTAACACAGAAACACCAATTACATATTTGGAATCAGCGTAATAACAGCTTATTACAAATATGTAAAAAAAAAAAAATTAGGGGGCTCGAGCCGACAGGGGACAGAGGGGGGGACAATTTCCATACCCCGTAGGGGAGGGCGGAGGAACCCCCCGCGACACCCAAATAATACCAAGAGTTGGGGTTCCCGGAGACCCTCCCCGGAGGAGGAAATAGTCCATCCTGTCGTTTCCCCGGAAAGGCCGAGAGACCCGACTCCTGCCATCTTTGCGGTTTACCCCTTGGTATTCCTTTTAGTTAAAAAGAAATAATAATAAAACTGAGCGCAGTCGTAAAAACGTAACTGGTCCTATATATTTTTGAATCATGTCCGTTACCACTTAAATTGATTGTTAGGAATCATAAAACTAGAAATAGATTTAAAAAAAAAAAACAAACAAAAAAATTCAAAACTGAGATTTAAGTAAAAAGGAAAGGTCCTATATATATATATAACTATATATATATATATATATATGATATATATATAATATAATATATATATATATATATTATTATAATAATATATATATTATATATATATATATAATAGTTTTATTTATTTTAATTTTTTTATTTCTATGAAAGTTAAATATACAAATAAATTAGACCAGAAAATAAAAATAAATTTAAAAAATCCTTAAAATCAAAATAAAATTAATGATTTTATTAATAATTATTCAAGTAAAAATTGATAAAATCTATTGTATATTGATCTTTATATAGAGGTATTCATTTTACGGGGGTGAGCTTTTTATTTATACCGTTTTCATATAGAAACGATTATAATACTTTCTACAGATTTATGTCTTTTAATTATTGTGATATTTAGGATATAAAAAATATTAGCTATATATTTTCTTATACGCGCAGTATCTTCTATTTTATTAGTTTTTAGCGGAATTTATATTTCTGTCTCCCATGGTATATCCATTTTTCACATAAATTTCACTAAAAAATTTACAATAAGGGTTCCCATTACTGATTCAATAGCGGACCTAATTAGTCGTGCTTGTGAAAATCAAAAATTTTAAATCAATCCATTGTAAATGTTAGTAGGTAAATTGTAATTTCCCCTTTCTCAACCTTTATAAACCTACCTCTATTCTCTTTACCTCATACTCACCTATCAATTAACCTAATAAGTTAGTTAGTTATATTTTAATAAAGCCACAAGGCTGAGTTATCTAAAGGCTATCAAGATCTTATTCAAAGAGCAAAAAAGACTCTGCCATAACCTAAAAAATCATCTCACTTATGTAGTCACACAATTGTACTTATATATTATTTTTAGTTCTAATAATACTTCCAAAGAGTTCTTTTTTATTTAAATTTAATACTGCTTTAGATAAATTTTTTTCGTCAATCTATGTAATCTATCAGAGCTGGGCTTTCGCCACCAAGTTGGCCTATGCGCCTAGTGGCGCACTATCAATTTGTAGCCAACAATTTTTTAAAAAGGCGGACTAAGCAAAGGCGCACAGCCAATTCTTTGCGCCTATAGCCGCGCCTATGTGAACAGAAACAAAGCATTTTTTTTTTACCCATAAAAGTTAGAACTTAGAAGCTTGGCAGACCTGTATCATTCTAAAAACCAGTGTAAACTTTTATATACTATATTCTATTATATATATATATATATATATATATATATATACTATACTATTATAGTATATATATATATAATATATATTATTATCCTATATTATATATATATATATATATATATATATACTAATATATAGTCATAGTAGTGATATATACAAAGGGGGCACCGTTTAAAGAGAAAGTTAACCGTCGTTAATTGTTTAATCGTCTTTGACAAAAAATAATTAACCGACGTTAATCGATTAAAGCGTTTTATCGGTAAAGAATGTAGCGGAAGTTAGAACGTTAATCGTTAACGTTAACCGTCTCCTCACAATATGTTGGAATAGTAATAATTATTTGTTAATCTTTTCTTTTATTATTAATTAAGTATATTAAACCAATATTAAATAAGTTATATTAAGCTTATCAGACAAATTAATTAGGCCTTTGACCCTAATAGCAGATTGCTTTGGCGCTTGCCGAAGAATGCTTCAAAGCGTAAACTACCTTATTTTAAATTATACTCAATTACCGGGTGTTCCCGTAAAAGAATTTTCTCCTAGTTCAATGCTCTATTATACAGCATAATATACATATGCCAGTATCATATGCATACATTCTAAGTGAAGAGTAAGTTTGCATAGTTTTGAATATGCACTTGCGCAAGAACGAGTTCCTGATAGTCGACATACTCCGCGCATGCGCGCATTCAGATGTAGTCTGCTCCTAGTGCGTGCGCACATACTGACAATGCGCGAGTCCTGAGCGTAAAGCTTTCTGTGTTCAACAATTTGCTAAGTGTGAATCCCCGTAAATTACAGATCTCACGTGCGTATCGTTACTTTCCACTTTGATCCTCCAATGTCGGCAAAACATTCGCCGATGGTATAGCGGCAATTTGCAACTAATCGGATGTCTTTTGTAAACGGCACAGTACAGGTACGGCCCAAATGGACTGTACAGGTGTGGAACCGTATCAAGGGCCTCGTTCTTCTATTCTAAGAAATTCCGTTCGGAGAGCAGAGTCACGAACTGAATGGTGGCCTAAAAACCGACGGTGTGGAAGGTGTTAAGAAACGTTTACACATGCGTGCAAACCGGTTGCAGTTTGTACATGCTTTTAAAGCCCAGACGACTAGGTGTCTTAGGTTTATACCTTTGCCTGTGCAGTTGTTAGGTCGGACGATGACCTCTAGATCCGTATAGTGTTTTAGCGCTTGAGTCCACCTTTCATCTCAAGGGTAAGGTGAATGCCCATAATGTTTGTATCTGGGGTCTGAAAAAAATCCGCATGATACTTGTTAAGAACACGAGCGGATTTTCCCCCAAAGGTTTAACTTTTTTCTTGCGCCATATCCTGACGCGCAGGTCTACGGGCTTCTCTTCTTTTTCGCAGAAGCAACAGTAACAGGGGTCGCCTATCTCGATATGTTACAATAACTGGCTCCTTTTTCACAATTATTAGAGGGATGAAGAGGTAAACTTTATATGGCAGCAAAGATGGAGCCCCTCCACATCGGAGTCACATAGTGCGAGGCGTGGTTGAACGACTTACTTCCAGATCGTTGGGTTGGTCATAATGGTCAAGACGACAAGAGCTCAATATATCTGGCCCCCCCGGTCCCGGACTTACCGCCATGCGATTTCTTCCTATGGGGCTGCCCAATTATACGCCGAGTTGAAACGCAGAATTGAACATTGCCGTTCCTTTTTCCATACTGCCGGATTCTGTTACCATATGTTTGGGAAGGAATTGATTATCTGGGCTGAATGTAATCCCTATATACGATGAGGGGGCACATATTGCTATAATCATTATAATGTAGTAGAAAAACTCTTGTTCAATGACTCTTTACACTTTGATGTATGATATGCTGTTTATATTGTATATTACGCTGCTGTTATAATAAAGCATGGAAACTGGGACATTCTTTTACGGACACCCGGTTATGAGTATTAATTTTTACCAATATTTCGATAATATTGTATTATATTTTTATTATAAAGGGTTGAGGCATTAATACGGGCTACTGTTAAGTGCCAAAAAGTCCCGGTCTTTATATCCCGTTAATTATACGACTAGATATTTTCTAAAAGTAAGAACGCATATTAGATCGCACGTTATATCTCGAGAGCGATAAGTATAGATTTAATTCGATCAAATTAGAAAAGCGAAGACTATTAAGCAAGAAGTTCACACAAATCTTCTTATTTCCCTTACTTCATCCGAGCGAACATAAAATCGCGCTTTACCTAAATAAAGAAAATGAAAGATATAATTACAAGCAAAAGATAAAAAACAGCGGAGTTTATATAATATATATGTTGTCTTGTATCAGAGTTGTCCAAAACCTATTGACTCTCAATATTAGTAATTTAAACGAATCCTGCTGTATTTGTATTTTGATGAATATATATATCAGATAACGACACGTCGTAAGACAAAAATCACGTAAAAGACAAACAACCCTAGTCACCACACAGCGCGATTTTTCTGAGCCATTTCGAGAGTACACATAAAAAGTTTCTTTTAAAATAAGTTATTGGTCTGTGATTCATAAGCAAACATTTTATTCTGTACAGAGGTGAAATTAGCAAATTATCTTTTCCATTTAACAAAACTCCGCTTAACTAAAGTAACAACTGGTAAATTAAAGATGAAGAATAAGGATTTTCACCTTGTCAATTATTTTACTTTCACTAAACAATTTTACAAACCATCTCTGTATATATATTAGTTGTTGTCTCTCTTTTTTAATTATTAAACTTCATTCGTTTTTTGAACTCGCCGTACTCGAGTACAAGCTTTTTTTTTTTTTTTCTTTTTTTTTTTTTCTGTAAATTTTATTAATAAATATATCTTTGGAAAGCGTTCTGTTCGCCCGGCCCTCGCGTGCGGTCTGATGCTCCGGCCAGTGCCATCGTTCTGTTTCGTCTGTTGTTTGTATAAATACGAGTTGTTAAACTAATTAAATTGTGTTGATTTTTGATTAACACTTGAGTTAACTATTTATATTTATTTATTTTGGGTTTATAGTTGAGTTAATTAAGGGATTAACGCTTTAACGCGTAAATGCCCAATATATATGTATATATAGTTATATATATGATTATATATATAATATTTTATATTAATATATTATAGTATAATATATATAGTATATATATATATTTTATATATCAATATGATATATACATATATTATATATATATCACTCTTATATAAATATAATAAAATTAGAATAGCTAGATTTATATATTTTTTAATAGATATTAGTCTATTCTTATATAGAGTCAATATATATATATATATATATTATATATATGTAATATATATATAATATAATATATATTAATATTATTGATAATATATATTATATTATATTATATATTATATATATATACTATATATATAATTATATTTATTATATATATTATCTATATATACAAAGGTGGCATTAACCGCGTTAAAAGCGTTTATATATGTGTTATGTGTGTCGTTATATTTAACTCGTTAAATTTGTTTTTTTTTCTGTTAACTTCTAGCTATTTAAACTGTGTGGCCCCTGGCTCTTTTTTTTTTGTTCCCGTTAATTTCTCGAAAATTAAAAATTAACGGTACTATGTACGAGGTTAAAATTTTCTCCTACATCCGTTAACCGTTAACTCTTTTGAATTTACGAGTTTTTTATTAAAATATTTCTTATCAGATTTTAAATTGTTTTAGATTCGATTTCGTAAGAGAGATAAACTTTTTTTTTTCAAAATTTCCCTCCTAAACGCTCCTCTCCATGGCTCAAAATGTGTTTATATTTTACTCGGTTTTATTTTTATCCCAGTTTATAGTAATGTTTTTAACACACAGGGTTGGTAAAAAGCCGCGAGTATTTGGAGGGAATGTGCTTGAGTACGTGTCTGGTACACGCGACCGGCCTCAGTGTCAACCTTTGATGTCCTCTATGTCTTAATACTGCACTTTCCCTCAGTGTGGAAGCACGCACATGTCCAACATTTTCCGAAAAAAAGGAAGCCGCTTTGATCTTCTAATAACCATCGTCCATTAGCTCTCACTTGTATTCTATCTAAGATTTCTCAACTGTCTCACTTGCTTCCACTGGAGAATCTCATTCTTCTCCTTTCCGGGGATCGCTAGTACGGCTTTTTGTGTTCAAAGTCTACTGGCGTACACTTTCCTATTTAACGCGATTTATGGTTTCCGCTCTTAGGAAACTACTGGCAGACTTGCGTATGCGCTTGACATATGCCCAAAAGAACTTGGAACCGGGTATGGGCACGCCCAATTCATTTGGCTCTCAACAAAGCTCGCCCTCCTTTCCTCCTTCTCTTTGCTTACTTATTGTCTAGCTTTTCTTTTCAAGTCGCTAAAACATCGGCTATGGTAGACGGAGCGACTTCTTCGTTTCCTTTTTCTGTCAATAGTGGAGTTCCTCAGGGTTTCGTCTCATCTCCTACTACTTTAAATTCCGCTACTTTTCATTAATGATTCTCACCTGCACATCTAACTTCTATTCATCTCACATGGCGAATGACTCGACCCTATCATTTCTATCCACCCATGGTTCAGAATTCTGCTCCATCTTTTACTTCCAGAATTCCTTCTCGTCTTAATCTTTCCTGATTCTATTCTCGTCGCTGCTAGATATAATTTGCGGGTGGGGTCGTCCAACCTTGTGAATTCAATTCTTAAAAACATCAACTTCTACAAATCTCCCTTCTCTAAAATACCTTTTCTACTTTCCTATCTCTTTGGTACAAGTGTTGCTTTCGGTTCTCTCCTGGTTGGACCAATAATAAACATCCTTGGCCCTTAATCCATAAAAAAAAAGTGTCTTGTGAAACCTCACCAATCACATACGGTTGAGGTTGCTGGGCGGCCTCAAAAGAAACTGGAAGTTTCGTTTAGACTGCGAGACTTTTTCCTCTTCTCAGTTACTCCAGCTATAGCAAGGGTCTCATCCGGCCTTGTATACAGTACTGTTCTCATTTCTCTGGGGAGCTCTTTGGTTTTCACGGCTTTTTGACAGGGTCGAGTCAAAAGCCAAAAGGCCTTATAAACTGTTGGTACTTTCAGTTCACGGCAGGGTTTCCGAGGGAACTTACCACTGCGCGTAACCACCACATTTAATGCCCCACAAGGAGGCAAAAAAAGTTGCTGTAATCTGCGCCACCCCCATTTTTGAGAAGGAAATGCAAGAAAATTAGCAGTACACCTTGCCATAATCTTTTCACAACTGTTCTGTGGAACTCTCTTCGATCTTCTGTGTTTCTTTTGGGCTGAATTTTATTCTTCCTCACTTTTAAAGCCTGCGTCTTATGTTCATGCCTGAGGTATTTTGCGCTAGTGGTGATTAAATTTCTGGCTTTGAAATACAGTCATGCCCTTTCGAAACGGCCTCTGCCGGTGAGTGTGTGGTGATAACTGTAAAAAACAAAAATAAAACATAAAAAAAAAAAAAAAAAAAAAATTTGAAGACGGTTAACGGTTAACGATTAACGTTAACTTCCGCTTCATTCTTTACCGATAAAAGCTTTAATGATTAACGCCGTTAATTTTTTGTTAACGATTAAAGAATTAACGACGTTAACTTTCTCATTAACGGTGCCCACCTTTGTATATATATATATATAAATAGGGCCTATATAACTAGTTCAGTAGTTCTTAGCTACAAATAAATTGGCAACTATGGTCTCTGAAAAATTTTCCTTCTCTTCAGCGCTCGTGTTGAACCTCCTGGGAAAAACATGGACCACAAGGATATGGAGGAGGAAGAGGACGTGTGATATTAGTTTACGGTATTTTAAATTACAAAAATTAATAAAAGTGTTTTTTTCTTCCTTATAAAAGCATGCTTTTATTATCGCACTAAAGTTTACTTAGCCACCGGCCGGCGAAAGTCGCAGGCGCAAAGGCGAATAAGCGCTGATGTGACAAAAATATAGGCGCATAGGCGCTGAGGCGCACTAGGTTTCGGGAGGGCAATAGGCGCACTCAAAAAATTATAGGCGCGCCGCTCTTGTTTAATCTATAGGTCTCAACTAACGGGCTTGTTGCAAGTTCTTGATAACTCGTGCTAGCAATATTGCAAATTATAATCAAACTATCTCCGAGGCTTATAGCAGTTTCGATATTTTGTGTATTATTAGGTCAAAATCAATTTAAAATTAAGGTTTATTTGAAATATGGAAAAAATTAGAGACGGTAGAAGCCACATGGGCCTATCGAGACTAGAATCGGGACACTATAAATATTATATATATATATATATATATAATAATATATATATATTATATATATAATATATATATATTATATATATATATATATATATAATATATATATATATATAATATTATATATTATATATATATATATATAATATATATATATATATATATATATATATATATATATATATATTAATTTGCCTTCGGTTACGGTATTTTTCGCTAGATGAAATTTTCTTCAGTAGTTCTGGAGACGATGTAATTAAATTGTAAAACTCCATACATGTCTGATCCAAATTTATTTTGGTAGTAAGAATTCCTTTTAGAGTTTGAAGTTGGAAGGGTTGATTTTTTCAAGAAGTCCAGATCTTAAATATACAATGTGAAACGCACGTTTCTGTGGAGCATTTTGTTCCAGGAAGACCAAATGGATATTATTGAACTAATGCCGACAAATGTTGAGAGAAATATTACGATTCTTAAGGAAAGGAAATACTTCCACACCCACCGTTTATCTGTTACTAGATTCGAAGCACTCCATTCGTCTATTTCTCGCCTATTATATTTGGTCGAACACGTAAACTCGTCAAAAAATCTGAATCATTCTTGCGGGCAAAAACCTCTTTTTCTGAAGCAAACTCCATTGTTTTTTCAATTTTGACTAACTTGGGTTTTTCCTTAGCGAAATCCAATCCATAAATTCCAAATCTGAAAATGTAACTGACCACTGATCTAAGTACTTCAAACAACAAGAATCATAAAAATCCACAACTATTTTCTTTTCGGTCTTTACCTCAGAAGAATTTTAGCTCCCTCTTTCTTCAAGCTTGCTAATTATCCCTCGAACGCGAATGTGGGTAAAAACACAGTGGTCTTTTTCTCGACTGTAATGTTTCTTTCATGTTGGATATTTCTAGCAATATTCTACGGCTAAAATATTGTCGTATAGCCTCATCTTCATAACAACTTGTGAAAAGAAGCATCCTGGATGAATCGCAAATGAAGCCATTTATTGGCAAGCAAGGGGGATTTCGAAAAAAAAACCAATCAAACTCTGTACATTGTTCTGGTCGTGGGTCAAGTATGGATTTGGCAGCTTCGAGAAAGAGTTCAAAACAGGTCTTCGGATAGGCAGGCATTAAATGGCAAACCTCTTTGGTGGTTATTACTGGTATCCAAGGAAGCATGTATTATACTCTAATCTGACAAAATCGCAAAGTTCCTTAAGCTCTCTCTCGAACGGTTATAATGTAAAAATAAGAATATATTTTTACAATTTACAGTTTCAACATCAACAGGGAGGCATTCGCTACCACATTGCACTGCGTTGTATGGCAGAATATGAGCGAATTCCTATTCCAATATTTTTTATTCTAATTCCATAAATCCAGAAATTTTAATAAAAATGTTTTTTACTCCTTTTCTTGCATGGCCCCCAAATTACAATTTGTGTTATCACTGCAAAAACCAACTACTTCTTTTGTGTAAATCATAATCTGTAATTAAATCCATTAAATAATTTACGAATATGTCAGAGGTCTCTGAAGGGAGAGATTGAAGGTCAAGGAGCTTTACCTGAACTCATACGTATGGCTGAAAAAAACGAACCATGAACGGTAAACAGTTTAATGTATCACATCGGGTTTTCTCGCAGCGTTAAAAGTGTTACACCAGTGGTCATCTTTTTTGTGTCCTTAGTTCTCCTCAGCATATGGAGCTAAAAACGTTTAAAAAATTTTTTCGCACTTTGTTCTAGAACAAATTTTTTTGGCTCAAAGCATATCTTAAAAATCTTACCAGCGCAATCTGCAGATCTAAAACTTTGATTTTCTCTCACAGTATGGTACGTCCACAAACCTTCTGCAGCACTAACTTCTAGATCCCTCGAAGTAGGTGTCATTCTTTTGAAGTATTCGGTTACTGCCTTGCTCGAAGATGCAGAGATATCAGCTCCCTTGTGCCTTTTGGTGTTGAGATGCTTGATGATGTCATTACCGTCACTTTCTGAGGTCGTATTGCGAATAAAAGAATACATAGATTTCAGGCTTTCATTAAAACCACACTTTCTTTTTGCAGTAGACATGTTTATTACATTATTTGAAGCACTGCACCTTAATCCTTGTTAGCTTGAACAACTTCGATAGTTGACTAATTGATGTCATTTCATCACTGGACATTGGTGAGTGAAATTCACTGAAACACAAGGACGTTTTAAAACGAAATTTATCAATCGTAATTCGTACGCTTATAATAAAAGTTCTTTAAACGTCCTATATAATATGGCTATATTCAGTATATTGTCAATGTCATATTGGTTCGGAGCGAAATAATTTGAAACATAGCCGAAAGTATTTGGAAAATTTCTAAAAGAATTAAAATTAAACATGTCTCATCAGTTATCAAGTCTTTCGCTTTTTCACTCTTTTTCAATATATATATATATATATATATATATATATATATATTATATAATGGAAGATACACATATATGATAATTTATATATAAATATATCTAATATATATATATATTTTAAAATTTATATATATATATATATATATATATATATATATATATATATATAATCAATCATTATTGTTGTTATTTTTTAATTTAAAATATTATATTAACTATTTAATTATTTGAAAGGGAAAAATAGGGCGGGATAGTCTCTGGAAAAATCGGGACTTCCTCAAAGGAAAAAAGCGGGAACATTTTTTTCTATTTTAAAGAAGCGGGAACAGGGTTGAAAAAAGCGGGACTGTCCCGCCTAAAAGCGGACTATGGTCACTTTATGACTAAGAAGCCACATGGGGCCTATCGAGACTAGCCTATTGGTTTTTGTCCTAAGTTTAGTTAGTCCTGGTGTATTTAATTCAAATTTTGGAAAGAGAGTTAGAAAAGCATGCATCGTTGTCTAACTATTCTTTTTCAGTGTTTTCCCCTAAAATTTTCAAGGCTCAAACATAGGCCTTGTAGGCCTAGATCAGTTTCAACCCTCAAAATTTATATATTAAAGTATTATATATTATATATATATTATATATAATATATATATATATATATATATATATATATATATATATTATTATATATAATATATTCTATAATATATATATATATATATAATATATAATATAATATATTTTTTTTTGTGGTCTTCTAAGACCTTTTCAAAATTGCAATAAAAAAATATTTGGGCCTGGTGGTTAGGCCATATCTCCATTTTTCCTCAAAAATTCAATTTCAAGTTAGTCATTCTAGGCCTAGATCACTCTCACTTCAAATTTTTAGGTTTTTTTTGTCTAATAGACCTTTTCAAAATTCAAAATCAATAATTTGGCCTGGTGGTGGGCTATCTTTCATTATTTCATCTTTCTTCAAGGTTTCATTTGTCCTTGGGTCATTCTAGCCAAATTTTCAAGCGAAAATGTCTGACCCGGAGATTACAAGCCCCTTCTTGATAAAGTTATAAAAATCTAAAGCCTATGTTCATGCCATTTCATTCCCTCAAGGCACAAGTAGAATTTATCTTAGTCAAATAGAGAGTAGGCCTATAATAATAATAAAAAATAAAGAATGGAGTTTATGTAAAAGATCTTGTGGAGGAAGTATATCCTTGTTAAAATATATTAAACAAAAGGAAACAATAAAAGAAAACTGCATGATGATCAAAAAGCTTTCTCGCTCTCATTCCTGACTTTCATAATGAGGAGTTGTGTAGTCAGATTCGGTACCAATGCTCGATTAAATCAAAATTAAGTGAATTAAAATTTAAAGGGGATCAAAATGCAACCCCTCAAAAAAATACTTGCTCTCATTTAAGTGAATCTGTTCTTAGAGCTATAGATTGTGGTTTCTTTGAGGGCAATGAAACTGATAAGTTTGCTTATAAAACTTTCATTTCAAAATTTATAAGAGTTCTTAGATTTACAGAAAAATTTAAGTGAATCCCTTAAACTTCACTGTTTAAAAAATAAATTAAAGGATATGCATACTCCTCTGATTCAGAATCTTTCAATTAGTGATAATAATTATAATAAAGTTCATGAATTTATTTATAAAGCATTTTTTACTATCGAGAATATTACTCACGTTAACTTGACATACGTTAAAATTAATTTTCTTTAAAACCTTCATTTGACCCAACGTATAATGGCGACAAGAGTTTACTTAAATGATATCAGAACATTAATATATGAACTTTGAGAGTTATAACCTCAAATATCTTGAGGAAGCTACAGGATTAGTAGTATTAGCCACATAGTTTTATCAAAATTACCTAATGTGGTAGTAAATGGAAATTACTCGCAAGTTGAATACAAATTACCCTGATTTAAATCAAATAATAGCTATAATGAAGTTATCAAAAAATATTGTTAAAACGTCAAATCAAAATAAAGGTCAAAATTTATCAGCAAAAATTTATAAACTTATTCAAATTAAAATATATAAATACTTCGGGATAGCCTAATTATCAAATTTAAATAATGTGAATATCAAAGGACGAATGAGTCGCTTAGAATCTAACAATAGGCCTG
>JABUQX010116758.1:7500-45411 GCA_015478945.1 Trachelipus rathkii
TGTAAATTAATTAATCTTGTAATGTACAAAAACAAATAATATAATAATAATAATAATAATAATAATAATAATAATAATAATAATAAAAATGAGAGAAAATTATATAATAATAATAATAAAATAATAATATAATAAAAAAATAATAATAATAATAATAATAATAATAATAATAATAATAATAATAATAATAATAATAATAATAATAATAATAATAATAATAATAATAATAATAATAATAATAATAATAATAATAATAAATAAAATAAGAATAATATTAGCAAATGAATCATAATTATATTATAATAATAATAATAATAATAATATAATAATAAAAATGATTATTTTTATCAATAATAATAATAATAATAATAATAATAATAATAATAATAATAATAATAATAATAATAATAATAATAATAATAATAATAATAATAATAATAATAAAAATGATTATTTTTATCAATAATAATTGAATACATAATAATAATAGATAATAATAATAATAATAATAATATATAATAAAATGAATAATAATAAATAATAATAATATAAATAATAATAATAATAATATAAATAATATAATAATAATATAATAATAATAATAATTAATAATAATAATATATAATAATAATAAATTAAGAATAAATTCTTTAATTATTTTATTTAATACATTAAATTGATTGGAACAAAATTATAACTATACATCAGTGGTGCCCAACCCGTAGCTCGCGGGCAACATGTTGCTCGCGTACCGTTCTAATGTGGCTCGCGACTAGCGTATTCAGATTTATCACGTTTATTAGAAGTTGAATAGTTATTTTATTTAATATTATATTATATATATATATATATTTATATATATATATATATATATAATATATACTATATATATATATAATATATATATATATTATATATATCTGATCTATGGTCTTCTGCCTTTAGGAACTATGGGAAGTCTTGTGTGGTAGCGCTTAACATATTTGAGGCTTTTGACATGGTACGACAGCGATCGCATACTACTCCAAGCTAAACTTTCGCTTTGATTTCTTCCTTCGCTTTGGCTTACTCTTGCTAGTTTTCTTTTCAAGTTCGTTCCATTAAAAGCTCTTGTTGATGGGAGCAAACCTCTTTCTCCTTTTCTTGGTTAATTGTGGTCTCCTCAGTGTTCTATTTATCTCCAACTTTATTCTTATTTTTCATCAACGATTTTCTAAGCTGGATTTCTAACTCTGTTCACTTTTATACTGATGACTCAACTATCCGTTTTTCCACACATTTCAATCATCTTCCTCGTTTTGCATATAGAGGTTGCTTCTCTTTTACAGCTTTCCGATTCAACTTTTTGCCCGATCAGGTCGGGATTTCTTCAGTGGGCTATACCACAATCTTGTGGAATTCAAACTCTTTAAAAGCTCAACATTCCTTCATGTTATCTCCTCCTAAAACACCTCCCAACTTTCCTATCCTTTCGACGGCTTCTACATATTCACCTGTAAACAACAAAACATTCTTGGACTGAACCATTAATTGTGAATTGTATTGGAGACCTCATATCAAATCGGTTGCTAAATGGCCTCAAACGCTGGGAATTCTGTTTCAGATTTGCGTGAATTTTTTTTCTTTCTGCTACAGTTACTCCAGTTATATAAGAGTCTTATTTCGCCCCTGTATGGAATACTGTTATCATATTTTGGGGTGGATCCGGTTCTACCGCTCCTTTTGGTATAGTGTTGAGGCTAAAAGGGCTAAGGAGACTAAATACACTGTCCCCAATACTTTCTAATTTCCCGTTGACCATCTTTCCCCTGCTGCGAGGTGATATTGGGTGCACAGTCCTCTTTTTATAGTATTACAAA
This sequence comes from Trachelipus rathkii, assembly GCA_015478945.1. Taxonomy (NCBI): domain Eukaryota; kingdom Metazoa; phylum Arthropoda; class Malacostraca; order Isopoda; family Trachelipodidae; genus Trachelipus; species Trachelipus rathkii. Next base: position 9,360 of record JABUQX010116758.1, read on the forward strand.
CGGCAGGTACTCGAGAAGACATTACCTCTCACTTCCTCCACCACATGCGTCGCCCTCGTAACATCAAGAGGTGCCTTACTCTCACATGAATATTGTGGTGAATGTTGGAGACTCAGAGGTTTACTTCGCTATAGTGCTTCATTCTTTCCCAGCAATTGTTTTGGTGGAACTCCTTGCTCATCCTTTTTTCTGCAAGAATTCATCTTCCTCTCTTTAAGTCCAGCGTCTGTGGTCCATTCCGAGGAATTGCGTAGGCCAAGGACACTCGGGTGGGGTTACTTTTGCTTTTTCTCCCCGCCTTACTTTTGAAAAAAGGGCCCTGCAGTGAGTGGTGGCATCATAATATATATATATATATATATATATATTATATATAAATATATATATATATATATATATATATATATTATATATATATATATATATTCTATATATAAATATATTATATATATATATATATATATATATATATACTATAAATAATAATATAATATTATAATAATTATAATAATAATAATAATAATAATAAAATAATAATAATAATAATAATAATAATAATAATAATAATAATAATTAATGATTATTAGTGGTCGTCGTCCTATGTGTGGCTCGCCTAAAGTTTTTAAATTCTTAATTTGCTCGAGATAGACTAAAGGTTGGGCACCACTGCTATATACATTATAACTATTACACTAACAATAAACTTGCAATTACACTTACAACTATAATAACGATAATAATGAAAAATAATTATAATGAAAAAATAAAAAGAAAAAAAAATAATGATAATTATAGCAGTGAGGATAAGGTTAGTAAAGATAATGATGAAAACAATGAAGAAATAATTAAAGAAAAAGTAGTATTAATTAAAACAACCAAAATAATAATGACTATTATAACGCTAATGATTATGGTAATAATAATAATAATAATATTATTAATAATAATAATAATAATAATGATAATAATAATAATAATAATAATAATAATAATAATAATAATAATAATAATAATAATAATAATAATAATAATAATAATAATAATAATAATAATAATAATAATAATAATAATAATAATAGGCTAAAAAATCGAAATTTCTATTTTAGGTGATCATTTGTGGTAAGGAAAAAATAATTTGATGAAAACGACGATATTATCAGCACCATTGTTAGCGTTGCGAAGAAAAAGCCTACAAGAAAGAAGTAGGGGAATGGGCGGGAATTCAATCGTTCTGAGCAGCCCGTCAACGACTCGCCTTATCATGTTTTTTTATTATTATTATTATTTCCAAGGAAATTCAAACTTTTTGAATGTATGAATGTGTATGAATGATAGAATGAATGAAGAAATGAACATAATGTATGAATAAATAAATAAAAATTACATGAAATAAATAAAGAAATAAAGATATATGTTGAGAGAACTCTCAGAGAAATAGAGTTATCGTTTTCAAAGTTCCGGGATGTAGTTCTTTCTACTACTACTACTACTACTACTACTACTACTACTACTACTACTGCTGCTGCTGCTGCTACTACTACTACTACTACTACTACTACTACTACTACTACTACTACTACTACTACTACTACTACTGGTGCTGCTACTACTACTACTACTAACTACTGGTGCTGCTGAGCGCTGCCTGCCTGGGGCCCCCCGGCCCTCCCCCGCTGCTGCTACTGCTACTACTGCTACTACTACTACTACTGCTGCTGCTACTACTACTACTATTACTACTACTACTACTACTGCTGCTACTACTACTATTATTGCACAACTACTACTACTACTAATACTACTCCTACTACTACTACTCATACTACTACTACTACTACTAATAATAATAATAATAATAATAATAATAATAATAATAATAATAATAATAATAATAATAATAATAATAATAATAATAATTTTTTGGAACAAATACAATTATTTCGTCTGAACTTTCCAGTTTCCCTGCTTTACTATTGAAGTTTCTATTGATTTTTCCCAGTTATTCCTTTTGTTTTTATATTATACATAGTTTATATATTATGATGTATTATGATGATCAAAATTCAAAGGTATAAATTATTTATTTAATGTAATATATTATGATAATCAAAATTCAAAAATATACATTATTTATATATTATGATATATTCTGATGATCAAAACTAAAAAATATATGTGTGTGAAGTGGATGTAGTACTTGAGCCATATTTATAAATTTTTTTTTTTTTTTTTTTTTTTTTTTTTTTTTTTTTTTTTTTTTTTTTTTTTACAGTTGTCACCACCACTCACGGGCGAAGCCCTATTCAAGGTTCAAGGAGGGGGTGTTGCACGCCTCAGAAGTACACAACTAACGCAAATTGCCCAGATGAGCACAGACGCAGGCTTTGAATGCGGGTATATTTAATTTCAGTTTATTTTTTAAGATGGAGAGATTCCACAGAACAGAAGTGGCTGGAAAGAAGGAAGCCGACTGCAGCGAACTAGGGTGGAGTTGCCAATATCCACACAAAACTCATGCGCAGACACAGCACCCTTGTGCTACGAGGACGTCTTAAAGGTGGAGGTACGCGAGGACAAGTTCCCTCGAGCACTTGCCACTGCGGTACCTATAGAAAAGAGAAAAAGCACCAACAGCGCGCCGCAAAGATAGAGGGTCAATTGAAGTGGAAAGTACGGAACAGTTTATAATTCTTTTGGACTTTGACTCGACCCTGTCCAAAAGCCGGGTGAAACCAGAGCCCCCCCCCCCCAGATATGAGAGCAGTACTCCATAAGAGGGCGAATGAGGCCCTTGTATAGCTGGACCAATTGAGAAGAGGAAAAAAAGTCTCGCAGTCTAAACAGAACCCCCAGTTTCTTTGAGGCCGCCCTAGCACCCGTTGTGATGTAAGGTTTCCAAGACATTTTTTTTTGGTTTATGTTAAGGCCCAAGGTATGTTTATATGTCACAGGAGAGACGGAAGAGAACCGTCCGAAAGAGATAGGAGTTAGAAGGTGTCTTTGGAGAGGGAGATTTGTAGAAGTTGAGTTTTTAAAGAATTGAATGTCACAAGGTTGAGACGACAACACCCGAAAATCCTATCCAGATCAGCGAAAATAAAATCGGTAAGATTAAGACGAGAGGCAATTCTAGAAGTAAAAGAGGGAGCAGAATTGAAATGAGTTGAAGAATGAATAGATGTAGATTCTTTTTCTCTTTGACAGGACTCGTGATGTTGTTAGAACATTATCAAGGGCTTCGGAAAAAAAGTGCCAAGTTTGCTCAAGCGGTCAATTCAAGTACAGTAAAGTCAAGTAAAATCAAGTCAAGTCAAGTCAAGTCAAGTCAAGTCAAGTCAAGTCCAGTCAAGTCAAGTCAGTCAAGTCAAGCTCTTTTATTCCCTCTTTATAACTAACCTGAAAGTGGAAATATTTTAGTTAAATAAAATTAAGTGATAAAAATTCTATTAAAAGCCACAGAACAATCATGTCTTAAAATGTAACTAAAACTTAACTTTTTAATACATATTCTGTTTGATATGATTGTATTTTTTGTATTTTTGGTTAACGTAGTTTAAGTACATGTTAGATTTCTCTTGCGAATTCAAGGAAGTAGTTTTGTAGAAAAGTTTTCACTTAGAATAGGACAATTGTCTTTGACCCCAGACATAACCGATATGTTCAATCTTACATACACACGCGCCTACACACACACACACACACACACACACACACACACACACACACACTCACACACACACACCTGCACGTATATTCAAGGAAGTAGTTTTCTAGAGAGGTTTTCCCCTAGAATAGGGCAATTGTCGTGAGGTACAGTTACGTTACGTTACGTTACGTTAATATTTAATAAGCAAAATGCTATTTTTTTTTGTCCTGAAGACTTACACATTACGTGTGTGGCATCATCAAAGTAAAAATGGTATTTAGCTTCCTAACTTAATTGTACGTTCTTTTATTAAAAAATAATAATTTTGACTTTCTTTCCTAAGCATTTAAAACACCAGATTCTTCTCCTCCAATAAAGGACCCACTTTTTTAATCCATTACCACGGAGTAGAGTAGTAACAGTTACTAACTTGTTACTAAAAGGAATTTCTCCTCTCAAATTTCTCAATAGGATACATTTAAAATATTAACAAATAACATATATTTAAGAATAATTTAATTATTGCAAATGATGATAACTGCAAATTAATTCAGTGATCGAATATTTTGATAATATTCGTGAGACATAGTTTTCGATATATCCGTGATAATAATTTTCGATATATTCGTGAGAATAGTTTTCGTTATATCCGTGAGCATAGTTTATACGTTATTATTATCATTATACCAGTCGTTACTATTCTTCCATATTGCTTTCCTGAAAATGATTATTGATATAAAATTTGATAGAATATAGTAAAGGTTATATTGATTATTGTAAATTCTGTTATTTAATACGATAACCATATAGACTACTTTATTATTGCCCCTTATTTTTTATAATATTCTAAGAGAAATATAGGAATAAGATAATTAATAATTTGATACAATTAAAATACATTTTGAATATATTCTGTATAGTCCTTTTGATAAAAAAATGAACTTTTAAAAAGAGGAAAGCCTCTTCACTAATTCATAGGGCTACAATTGATATAAAAGAATACTTATATATACCAAAAAGTTAATATATATATTACAAAATCTATTTATATTGTACTCATCATTATAGATAGAGAGAGATATAATATATTATATGAGAGAGAGAGAGAGAGAGAGAGAGAATTGATAGAGAATTGATATTTTGTTGAGGTTAGTACTGAGAGATGAAGAGTATTTATATACACTTCTTGAGATGAATAGTTAGAGTAATATTATTAGAAATTGAAGAATATAGATATATATTTATTTATTAGTATATATATTATATATAATATATATACTAGTATATAAGATATATAGATATATATATATAGATAAGTAAAGAATAATATAATATATACTATAGAGAAGAGATGAGACCTCTTACTATGATATATACAGAAGAAATGGATCAAAGCTAATTTAAGATTGGGTATACAGGAACAGACGATATAGATAAAGGATAAGAGAGACCGATAATACAGGATATAAATGGACTAAGAGTAGAGAGGTAAGAGACTCAATGAATAATTGATAAGCGGAGAAATGCAGTATGTGTATCAGACTAAATACAGATCGTGGCAGGCACAAACCAACAAGAAGCGATTAGAGACTAAGAGAGGGACATTGATAGACGAGGTGGAAGTGAATTGATGTGTCATTTTAGAGAGATTAGATAGTACGCGCGACCCCACTTAAATGAAGTTCCACATCATGTCCAAAATATGAGGAAATTTAAGTCACATGCAATCTGTGAGGAATTAGATAAGCTTTAAAGGCCTTCGAATACGAGTGTAAAATAAATACTAAGCAATAATGTATATAACATAAAGTGGTAGCTCAATCCTAAAGATAAAGTGTGCGTCGGGTTGTTCGTCTGCTCGAGTAATATGAAGCGCAGATTACAAGTAAGATGAAAAGACGTTTTGTGAGAATTATTTTCTACCTCATTGCTCGGATTTGCCATTTGAGAAGAAAGGAGTTCGTTTAAAAAAACTACGCTTTTGCAATTTGCAGCCGCGTGATTTGGTACTAATCTTGACCTGCCGCTCATCACGACACCTGTAAGATAAATTAAGTATATTTTTAATACCTAGTGAGGAATAAATATAGACATCACATATGATATACTATTTAAGTTTATCTCTGTCGCTTATTTTAATAGATACCCTTATATAATGAGGCAACCTAGGTACTGCCAGCTTAAAAAATGATTATTTTAAACATATAATATATATTATAATTTTCACTATTATAATATATAGTGGTGGTCTAGGTGACCACTATGGTCTGTTTCGGGTGGTCTCGCTTGATTAGCATGACAACCAACGCGGACTCTAAAGCATTTGAGCCTGATCAGAAGTATATACCTTGCGTAGATTGAATATTATTTCAAAATCTCAAGAGAATTTGAAGTTATAAGATAATCTAGAACCTAAGTAAACATATTTCCCATTCTCAAAGCATCCAGCAGTAATAAATAACTAAGCTCAAATAAGTTATAAGAACGATAAGAACATATAGTACTATCATCCTGGTGAAGTTTAGGACATGTACTCCATGCAGCCCCGGAGTTTAAATAGCCTTGGCTCCGGGTCTGCGCCAGGTCTCCGCGAGAAACATTCCGGCGCGTCCGTAGAATGAAAATGCTAGACACCCGTGCTCCAGTCAGCATTTTCACCTAATATTTTTTTACTTGCTAATCTGGTGATGTCAAAATGAGTGTCAGTGTGACTTATATCAAGTTCACCAATATATTTACGTATTGGTAATAATATTCTATTATGAGTGATAGTGCGTGTTATTATTTGGAAGTATAACTATACCTAGTCTCGTCAAACCACAATGAGTGACACCCCATTGACATAATGTCTACACTTTAAGGCACGAGTAGTCTTTATCTACAATTAAGAAAACGATCGAGCCTTGACTCCCTAATCAATAACTGATCCTATCCATCTAGCTCGATGAGTCTAAGTTATGAAGCTTTGATGATAGAATGTACTGACAAGATTTCTTACTGATTGATGATGGCGGGAGTGATCGTGAGGGGCTAGATTACGTAGAACGTATATGCCATACGATTGTCGTATGAAGTAGCCCAAGTGGTAGAACTGTGAGGTTTGAATGACTCTCGAATCCGAAGTTGTGATAGTGGAATAGAGGCAATGAGTGTAACGAATTGACCGTGCGGGTGGAGATACATGAGCCTGGTCGTATTGTGTTGTCTGATTGTTAGCTAATTAGAAAGGTAAGGGGGAGGTAAGATAAAGTAGATGTAATCAGGTAAATAAGTGAAGAAGAGTAGAGTATAAGAGTGAGTAGAAGGAGTGGAAGGAGGAGGTAAGGTAGTAGGAGAGGGAGGTGAGATGGAGTATGAGAAGTAGAAGATATGCAGTGAAGGAGAGTATAATGAAACGTTAAAAGAACGATGTTAAATAGGAGGAGAAATTAGATAACAAAGGTATAAAAGCGTCTATAGACTGGGTTCTATATATAGAGGAACAGGAGAGTGCTCGCTATCGAGAAAGTCATAAGGCTTATAATGAGTACGGTTACGAAGATTGAAAACGAACAGTGCGTAGGTGCGTAACTGAGAACGTGTTGAATCGTTTTAGAGAGAGAATGTATCTGGCACTTGCACATAGAGTTAGGTACACTGGAAGAAAGGAGTACCGATAGACGTAGACTATCTCAGGATTAGATAGTGAAGCAGGAGGTGCACCCTGCTATGGAAGACAAAAACAATAAGAGCTATGTGTGAGTCTTTGGTTATAAGACGAAATCCTTATGATAAATTTTAGAGTAATGCACCTTGTGTTGGTAGGTTAGTCCGAGATGATAGAGAAGTGTGTTACTTTCCACGATACGATATCCCAGTGCGATACCTCATAGCGAGATTGAGAGACAAAGTACTATGATGCTCTCTCATAGAGCCGAAAAGGAAATCGACGCCTGAGTTTCTCTCGAAGGAGTATAGCAGAACTACTGTACGAAACGGATTACGGATTTACGGCTTCAGTTCTATGTAGACGATTCATGTCGAGAACCAATTATACACCCAAAATTCAAAAGTGCCGCCGAAATCAAAGTGACAGTAATCCTCTCTCAACTGGCTGTGATAGACGTTAGCATATTGACTTGATTAGCGCGAGCCGTGCAATTCCAATCTTTACCCGGCTGTGTGAGCATCTGAGGATAGAGAGAAGCCTTTGAGTTCTGACGCGGTGAGAATCTGAAATCTTTGCAACTCGAAAAGCCGTTCGCTTTGTGAATTTAGAAGATTGGATAAGTTCTTGTGATGAATTTCGTACTCTATCACAAGAGAAGATTCATACACATTCTCATCAGAAGCGATATTTCAGAGAACAAGTTACTGTGTGGTGCAGCTGATCCCTTCTGACAGGAAGAGCGGCATAAGCATAATATCTCGCGAAATTACAATGAGTGCTAAGATTAAGCTTAAGCGATTGAGGATTCCGCTAGTTGGCCGACAGAGAGAGTGGCATTAGCTCGATCCAACGTGTGAACCGATAATACTATGCACGTATAAGAATGTATTATCTTAACCTCAGGGATGAGTAGATTCTATGATAAGGTACCAATACTCAGATGTCATTGTGGACACGTTTCAAAAGCCGCACTATATATATATAGCACCTAGGTAGGTAAGGTAATGCCTAGCGGGACTTGGGATGCTGACGGTGGACCTTAGAATCGCTGGCAGGAAACAAGTGCGACAACAAAGTTGCTACGTCGGCATTGACGTCAGGCCAAACAAAACGAGCTGTCACCAGTTTACATTGAAATAGTCCTCAGTCCATGGTGAGTGAAAGCGAGTTGAAGATTGAGTGAATATACAGCCTATTATCGGTATAACGATGCATTAGTATTACGTAAAGGACTGAAGAAGAAACCCTGAGAGACATTCCGCACATTGAATAATAGTCTCTTCTCTTATCCCAGGAGATTTGAGGTAGCCACATTCCAGCTTGTATCCGCGTGTGAGTGGAAAGGAGTCTTGTGGGACATGTCCAGGATACTTACAGATAGTCTGGCACTTGTCCACCCCTAGCTCGTAGCAGGATGGTCTGAAGCGTCCTAGAACGTCTTAAGGCTAGTAATCCATCTTGTCGTGTCGAAAATTAGTGCTCTCGAGTGGAGGAAGAAGCCAAGACGCTCGGATAGACTACGCTGCTGTTAAAAATATGTTACTCGTTACACTCGGCTAAAAATATTATGAGCTTCTCACCCTCAAAAAATGTTAAATTAAGGATGAAACTGGTTAGCTAGGCACTTATCTTTCTATATACGATGACGTCGTTCTTCTAGGAGCTGTATTGCGCTTGTGCGATAATGCTTAGCGGAGATCGAATGTACGTGTTAAGAGGTATCAAGAGTGAGATTTGTTGGATCAGTGAAGCATATTGGAACTCTACACCCTTCGAAAAAAGTAGCGGAAAATGACGGGACGAGGTAAGCCAATGAGTACATCGCAAGTAAACTCCCTCCACGAAAGCACATGTAAGTAGCCAGTTCGTCATGATTTGGTCCTCGCACTATGCGAGGAGATTAAAGAGTCGAAGAGTGAGACACAACACACCCTATCCGATTCATAGTAGCTGCTGGAAAATCACACCTCAGAGCCAATCGGAAGTAAAGGCCATCTACTTCTGAACTCATGGTCTTGGAAGCTGAGTCGCATGGGAGGTGGACTAAGAGTGTAGGAGTGTCGTGCAGAAGCGAGTGCTTCTTTGATAAGGCTCTCATTAAGCATAAGGCTGCGCCGGAGCAGTTTTCGTGTGAGAATGAACCTGTCCAGCTATTGCGAAGAAATTAACATATTGTTCCATACGGATAGCTGAGGAAGTGTTGGACGTTAGAATGTTTCGGAGGGTGTTTCTGGGGAGCGTCGAAGAATAGTGCGTACGCTCTCACTTTAGATAGAAAACAACCGATATCAACATGAAGTATATAGAAGATATCAGGCATGACCGTAATTACTTAGGAGATTACTGACTCGAAAATACTGTCTATCGATGATGAAGACAAGGAGTTTCTTTTGAAACGAGGGGATGTGCGAATGGCCTCGACGCGCTCTGCAAGAGGACAAATGCCATCCGCTGAAACAGCTGTCCAGAAAAGTAAGAGAAGGACACCTATAAACCACACACATATTGCCGGGCTGAAGGGGTGTCGTTTTTAATATGACCAGCTCATACTCGAATCCAGATCGCCTCTTAAGCTCTCAAAAGACATCTACGAGGAAAAATGATGATATCTAATATTCTTGCTAAGGAATTATTTTTGATAGACAACTTGCGAGGATAAGACACAAAATTGTAGGATCAGATAATGCGCATTGAATGAGAGCAAGATACGGACCACAAGTATAGTGGATAGTGTTTTGATTTAAGGGAAGACCTCAATAATATATAAGCGACTTACTATCAAATCGGATGAGAAAGTCGAATCTATCGAAAAAGTCATACCCCCGAAGCGTGCGCACACGTGCAGAGACCACTAAAACCGGCATTCGGGTATAAATAATCATTATATATACTCAAGGATGGCCATAAAGGAGTGGTTGTGAATGAATGGCCATACTTCGGTGATGTCGTTCATCCAATTGCGACTGTATCTAGTTGAGTGACAGCCCATCTGACGATAGATATCACATGATATTGCCATAATTAAAATAGATTTACCAGGTCCAGTATTGTAAGTGTAATAGAAACTGTATAATTGCAGGAAAACGGGATTCTGAATCATGAGTATAATATTATATACGTTGACAAGCGTTATCAGAGCTCCCTTAAATATAATCTCCCCAACAGTAGCCTCCAATTCAGAAGCATACCTTGGCACCATTGTGGAGAGGTCATGAAGATCATAATGAACTTACTGTGTGGATAAGGGCGGGGACTAGTGAATACCTAAGAGTCGGCATGTTAGTCGTACTCCGCCTTGGCTGCCTTGAATTTATCAGGGGGGGGAGGTTTTGAGCACTGAGCGTGAAGTGGGATAGCCCAGTCGTATCTCATTTATGGTTGAAGCGCATAAGAATGTTGAACAGGAAGGAGAAGGAACTAGAGGTTCATACAACACCGGAAATCCAATTATCTTGAGCAGTGAATTGTGAAGTAAAATAGGGGAGTGTACACAGTAATGAAAGGTTTGAAAATAGATGTCGTTTTCAAAGCAGTCTCGTCAATAGTCAGTGAAGTATCTCCAATGAGAATTAGCCAAGCATTAGCATCTTCCATCTTGAAATTTAACTTTTTTTGCATATCCGTCAGTGGAGTCCGAAATATCTAATATGACTTACCCAAAATGAGGTTTGAGGTTAGTCACGTCAGCAACAAAACGAATACCATAGAGGTAATAATATATTGACGGTAGGAGAGTGAATAATAGAGGTTACTTAAGGTAGCACATAGAGCGTACTCACCATAACTCAGGGTATGAATTATATATAGACGTTATACCGATTTTGGACTGCGTAATAGTAGCCTCTGTTTTCAGTATGGGGACAGCGGGCCTTGGACTGAACTATGCATCCTCTACTCGATCCATATCTCAAAAACTGGTAGCAGCTAGTGGAATACGACTGACTGCCAAAAAAGGTGGATCAGTATCCGAATGATACAGTTGTAGGAGGAGCCATGTCGATAATCTAGGGAAGCAAACGAGTATGTAACACCTATTGAGAACGGAAGAAGGCAGAGAGACCGCAAAACAGGATTGAAGAAAAGAGGTGGACCAGCATGAAGAATCCAAAAGACACAAATTTTATGGAGAATTAAGAGAGCTTTCGAAGAAAGAATTTTATCCCCTAATCACCTCGAGAAAAAACCTTTGGGTTGCACTTTTGTATGCCTGTGACCAGGCGGCCGGTAAGGTGTGTAAGTACGTGACATTAAAACATTATCGTTTTAGTGTGTAGGTTAGCGTCCTTAGGTTGGGCATTGGAGAATTTCGTAGGTTGGTAGGAAATGGGATGACAGGATAACAAAGGAGAAAGATAGGTAATGACGGTAGAAGGTAGATAAAATCCTATAGGAGTGAACCGTATGAACATAGTTCGGAGCGAATGTCCTTCAGCTATTCCGCCCTTGTATACATCGAGTTGCTCGCACTGTTGGTGTGCCAGCGATCGTTAAGCCTGAGGACCTCAAACCTCTCTAGAAAATGGAGTGAAGAACATGGATCATGGATGGCGTTGGGAAACTAGAGCAGGTGATGCGAGGTATGTGTGGAATGAGGGTACGCCGGTATAAATGAAACAGCGGTAAGGGATCCGAAAGAAACCACAGGGGTGAGGAAATCATGATACTCAACACACTTGAGATACGACATGCAGGAGAATGAAGCAAGAGAAAAGTAAAAATTATACTATATATATAATATTATAATATATATATATATATAATATTGTGCAAAGAAAGTAGAACGTGTAAGAATTAGGAGAGGAAATAGGAGGAAGAATAGGCAAAAAACCACAACACCAATACGTATTATTTCGGGTGAAATTTTCGTTATAAGTTACCATTGATACGGAATGAAGGACAATGTGTCTATTTTTGGGCTCCAATATATTATATTATATTAGAATATATATATATATATATATATAATATTAATCATATATAAATATATATATATTAAATATATATATATATTTATATATTATATATAATATATATATATAATATATATCTATTTGTAAAGGTGATTACACCGCATGTGGGGGCTCGCAGAGTGCCGACGCGGGACACAGGGACTTTCTCCATACCCTAGGGGAGGGGCGGAGGAACCCGCCGCGACACCCTCAAATACCAAAGAGCAGAGCGGTGGTTCCTGAGACCCTCCCCGGAGGGGGGGGAATTAGTCCTACCCCGTAGAACCCCGGAAGGCCGAGAGAGACCCCGACTCCTGCCCATCGGTGCGGTATACCCTGGGGTATTCTTTAGCTAAAAGAAAAAAAAAAAGCCAAAGATAATAGAAAAGTGTCTATGTATTTTTATAACGTAAGCACAGTCAGCGCCCAATAAAAGTCTCTACTATACAATCAGGGCTCTCTAGATCTCATTCATTACCTCAAGCATGAACCACCACACTTATCAAGTTAACATTCACCATCCAACCGTTATCCATACTGCCTACATTGCTCTTGCAACTTAACATGCTCTCCACCCAAACCTAAAACCATCATTTTTTTTCTTTTTTGCTTAACAGTAATTTTAATTTCGACTGTTGCGATTGGGCACCTTCCAACTTAAAATGAAAGCGTTCTCTTACCCCTCCTCCTCAGTTTTCCTAGACGCCATCACTAAGGACATAACCTGACCAAACACCGCACACGGCGGAGATATGATCCCAAGCGAAAGTCTTCCCCTCCCACCCTTATTCATGCGTATACTATTCCCCACATAATTTACGGATCCATTCTGTTTAAGATAAAAGATAAAATGTCAGTAACCTACCACTTTGTCTTTAATTCAACAGAAAAGTCAATCTGTCATAATACTTCTCGTTCACCTGATTTCGAAATACGTATTCAGAAAAATTCGGTTTATCAGTAGGTACCTCTTTCGGCACAAGTAGGCTTCCAGAATTTCTTAGATAACATCGTTGGTCCGGAATTTGCTCAAGTGTAGGTGGCTCTAAGGATATCCTCTCGATGAAAGTGATCTTTACCTAGTTCCAGTATCGCGATGTTCTACTTTCAGGACGTGTTTTTTCCATAAGTCCCCAAACACTCCGAAAAACTTGTGAGATACCGTCCTATTCTTATTAACGGGCTAAATATCTATAGTTTTGGTAATCTAAGTGCCCTACAGGCTGCAGGTTCCCAATTTCGAGCTGAGAAATTGTAAATTTTCTTAATGCAATGGGAGTCTATAAGTAAGCAGATACGTAAAATTCCTAATGTATCCTTGCAGATGCACTGTCCCTGTTTCAGGGGCTCGTTCATGGCCAAATACGTCAAAAGAAAGAAATTACAACTGCAATAACTTTTTAAATTAAATAATCATACACAATAAATCTAGGTATTATTAATGTTGAATATAACACCCACTCATTCGTAAACACGACACTATTCAAGCACTTAAGGTTATTAGTTATTAATTTTAAGGCATTGTAATAATTATAATATTGCTCAAATACTAAAATGACTAAATATAACTTACTATATAGCGAAAATTAAAAATACATTATTGTTTTAATTACGTTAGTTGCGTGACTGTTTAAAATATTTAATATATATTATTATTATTACTCAATTTATCGACATCAGATAGATGTTCTGCCAATCTAAAAGTTCACATATTCCAGGGAGAGATATGTTCCCATAAGATTGGAAAACATAATTTTAAGAGAACAATTAATAAAAAATTAATAAGTAAATAACAATTATTATAATTAGTATTAATATTTAAAAAAATTATAAATATAATCATGATTATTGTAAATTATAATTATAATTAGTTTAATAATGAAATATCAATAGAGTCAATAAATAATAAATAAATTAAAATAATAATTTAATAATAACAGTGCTTTCATATAATTAAATACTTAGTAATAAATGCATGGCAGTTGGTGTTCTTAACAATAAAAACAATACCCTACAGATTGGAATAGCTTGCAATGAAATCGAATAAGTTGACGTAGTGAATAATATGAATCATGCAATGGCCGGCTCGCTGAAATAGCAGGACTCGCTCCAATAAAATATATCAATACGACATGACGATCAATAATAAGATAAGTGAGACCAGATGTACCCGTTAGAAGGGTGGAGAGTCATTACGCTTCTGTGAAAGTGGGGGAAGTAAGAGGGAATTAGATTAATATATTAATACACATATAATTACATAAATAATACAACTTATACCAAAATACCTTTTTACTTACAATAGCTATTCAAAACTCTATACATTAAAATATAAACATAATGCAATAAAATACCAACTCATAAACCAGAACATATAACATTATCCATAAATACTATTTTTAACAGTAGACTGCACATATGGAAAATGATCGTTTAATATTTCAATAATAATAATATAAATTAGAATATCAATAAAGAAATATTAATTATAATAATATTATGTATATATAATATAATAATATAAATTTATTATTATTATTATTATTAATAAAAAATAAATTATTATTAAAATTAGAATAATAACGGCATTAAAATATAATTTAACAATAAATTTATAATTTAATATTATATATAATTTTTATTATTATAATATAATCCATTTACCTTAATAGAGTATCAATATTGTTATTGTTACTTAATAATATGTATTACCTGGTCCTCCGTGCTTATAGTCAACAATTACCATAATATATAATGCTAACACAATTCTTTCTGTAATGAAGGGTAAGTGGAATAAATGAAGTAATTTGGTATAGATGAAGGTGATTGTAATATTAATTAAATCCTTAAACATATAACATACATATAAATCCAAAAATACCCAATAAAGATATAATAAAATTTAGCTCTGTCCTTTTACTAGAATAATATATTAGAAAAACTAAGTGAAGGATTAGCTGGGGACGCCTAGAGATATAGGTTATTACCGAATTCTATCTCAACAGCCCAATTTCGAACACATTCTTAAGAATATCGTGGAGTTCGTGACGAGATATCGCGCCCCTAAACGTAGGGTCTACCAGCTACGTACGCTGCCTCAGTGAATTGAGGCGCGTAGGCGATGCGCTTCAGCGCAGTCGTCGGGGACTTGCCCTAACTTGTGCAACGCGACTAGCCCCACTACCCTGTGCATATCTGTACGATCTCCACTCCCAGGGGGTGATGTTTTTAGTATAAGAACAGCCAGAACTTTGTCACACATGCTATTATTACTAGTGGGTTTATTTAATTATATTGAAAATAAGCGCCTTTTTCATATATTATGGTTATATTCGGTGCGTTCGGTCTAAGTATCAAATTGAGTTATGTACATTACAACAGCAAACCACGGCCTATCACATATATATCAGGAAATTAATACATGTATGTTACATGTGAATTGGTCTGATCAAGATAAGATTTTATCCCGCTAGTTGAAATATTTGAACATTTGCCACGAATTGTGACTATTGAATGTAGTGATCATTAATATAATCTTAAGTCTTCTATACGTAGACTGTGCTCCACATGCATAAAAATTATAAATAACATAAATAAAAAAGATTTCTATAAACAGAGAAATTATTAATGCCCATCAATTTCGCTTAGACATATACGAGTTTCGTAATTTATATACAGGCTCTGAATCTTAGGCGTTTGTCAATCTATAGATGTAGAAGCATGCGCGTATCATGATATCATGTGAGCTTTAATAATCAAGTTGAGGGTATTCTAATCTGATTTATTTTAGCGATGAAGATAAAAAATGCATGATTTTTTATGAATGTTTTAGTGGGATTAGTCTACTATTAGAATAATGCATCTGTTAATGTGTATTTTGTGGATGTGATCGTGACGTCACGCGAAAATAATTTGGTAAATCATAATACTTTATTATTATTGTAAGTTTTAGTTTGAGAGCTCTATCGAGTGTATATTTCAGTTTCTTAACGAAATAGGGTGCCTATTAGCGGCGCTTTCAAAATGCATTACGATTGCCCCTAGGCAAACTCTAAGGTGACAAGCTTGACAATCATAAAATCGAAAAGAGAGCAACAATTAAAGTGTCAGTTGAATTTCGATTTTACTATTGATAGACATTAGTTATCCTTATCGAGGAAATACATAAGAAACCTACTTGTGTCTTTTGAAACGAAATATTCTCTCTAATCGTAGCATCTTCATTGGGAATCCTATGTTTAGCAAATTAGTGTAACCAAGGAAGCGTTAAAGCGCTTAGCCTAATCTATATAAATTTTCAATATTTTTAGTATTCTATATTCGGAGTGTGGTTAAATACCACGTTAAAAAGTATGACAAAAACAAAAAGTATTTACCAAAGTTTTTCCTATTAGCTATGATGTTATATGGTAGACTAATATAGAAACTATACATCATGATTCTATGAAAGAAGTAAATCGCGATTACTATATGGAAACAGCTATATAAGTAATCAACTTATAATTATGAACTATGATAGATATTACTCATTAGTACAGTCATAGCTACTTGACAATTCTCGGTGAGTACCACGATGTATACTAGGATAAATATTACTGGAATAGCTTACTTGTGACCTGAAAAATAGATGGAATCCTACGATAATACCGATTCTGAATACGGTTCGAAAATCATAGTAATATAGTGAACGAGAAGTTTATGATACAGAATGCTTCTGTGATGGAATTATAAGAATAAATAAGAATAATAACTATTATAAAATTATCAATTAAGAGAATCATAGTAAAATTATGTTGATATAGTATCATTACTAACATACTAATATAGTCGAAAAGTAAGCGAGAGAGAATCATACTTATACATTTTTTTGGGTCAATGACATCATCACAGTGTCGAATGGTGAAAAATTGTCAGTTGAAAGATAATTCTAAGTGATTTTGTGTACCTCCATGTGGACTCTGATCTCGATAGTCTTAATGAAAATGCTAGATGCACCGCTGCTCTAAAGCCAAATTATACACCATTATCATAATTTTTATTATTATGTCTAAGACTAAATTTTTAAGAGCTTATTTTGTAGATACGGTTCTACTATTTGAGGGTTTTCTGTAATTAGATATATATATATATTGCGCATAGTATAATATATATATATATATAGGTTAATTATTTGTGTGCTGTATAATTTTGTTTGACTAAATATTATATTCTTATATTCATTATAAATATATATATATATAATTACTAATTATATTATAATAATATATTATATATATATATTATATATATATATATATATTATAATTTATAATATATATTATATATTATTAATATATATAATTATATGATATATATATAATATATATATATATAATATATTAATATATATATAATATATTATATATATATATATATATATATATATATATATTATATATATATAATTTATATATATATATATTTTAATATATATATAATAATATATTATATAATATATAATATATAATATAAATATATTAATATTATATATATATATATATATATATATATATATATAATATATATTTTAATATATCCATTCAGCTCCTCTAATATATTAAAATAAAATGATTGCTATATATATAGTATATATATACTATAGTATAACAATAATATTAATTAAATATTATCACTTATCATTTGCAACGAAATATAATAGTAAAAAAAAGATAAATAATATATATAAACATACATTCATATAAAAAATTAGCACTTATTTTATATAAAGTATGATATATCGGGACACGGTACAAAGACTTATTCCAATGATAACTACGTAACAGTTGGATTAATTAATACGTCTATTTAGGAAGTTAATTTTCATTTACCATCATCGGACAGTCTGACTGCATTTTACATTGAATATCTCGTAAGTCAAATTTAATAATAGTTTATTTAATTAATATTAATTTATGATAATTTTATAATTATTATTGTTATTTATTTTTATAAATAATATTGAATAAAATACTTGTCTACTTATTTTAGTTTTCTAATTTTTAGTTTTTTTTTATATATTATTGATTATTGTTATTATTATCACTTATATATTTATTTATATCAAAAATTACATATAATAGTCTATATAATCTAACATTGTTTAGTATTTTATTTTTTTTTTTTATATTATATTATAATATATATATTTAAATAAGAATTATTATTTCTAATTAATAAATTTTTAATGAGTTATATTATTATTATATATATAATATTTATATTATATTAATATTATTATAATTATTAATTAATTAATTATTATTTATAATTATTATTTAGAAATTATATTACTATCAGCTTTTTTATTTTTAAATAAGCTTAAACTGTTTACACTAGTTTAAACAGAATAAATTAATTGTCTTCTAATTATTATTTTATCATTTATTTTCTAATTAGACATTTTCATTTGAAAATATTTTTTCTTTTTAAAAGTATGAAGTTACATAATTGTTTAAATATGCATAGCTTGCACATTAATGTTGTCTTATTCAAAACTTTTATTATTATTATTATTATTATTATTATTATTATTATTATTATTATTATTATTATTATTATTATTATACTGTACTAAACTCATCCCCTTTATAATTTTCATTATTTATTTTATTATTATTATAATTGTTATTTATTTGTTGTTAGGTTTAAGATTTATGATTATGAATTCATTGTTGTTATCATGGTTATTATTTATTATATTTATTATTTAATATTATATATATTATTAATTTATTATATTATTTAATTATTTATTTATATTAATTATTATTAATATATTATTATATTGATATATATTTATTTAATTTATATCATTATATTATTATTAATATATTATATATAATTTTATATTGATTATAATATTATTATTGTTATCATGGGTTAAGTTAACTTAATTTTCATTAAAAAAATAGTATTAATGTATAATAAATATTTAGTATATTGTATATAATTTACTATTATTATTAATTTATATTAGTTATTATATTATTTTATTATTATAATCTATTATTATATTATATATTTAATTTATTATATTTACTTTATTACTATATATTTAATAATTATAATTAAAAATTATAATATTCTTAACACCTTTTAAATTAATTTTAATTATTTATTTATAAGATATATTATATATATATTATTAATGATATATTATTATTTATTTATAATATTAATTATTATAATTAATTATTAGAATAATAATATAATATATTTATATATATATAAGATATTTTATATTATATAAATATTTAATATATATATATAATATATAATATATATATATAATTATTATTATATATAATTATATATATAATTAATAGATATATATATTATAATATATTTATATAATATATATATATATAATATATTATTATTATTAAATTATTATATATTAATTATATATTATATAAATAATTATACTTATTATATAATTATATATATATATATATATTATAATATATATTATATATATACATAATATATTATATATATATATATAATAATAGATATATAGGTATATATTATATACTATTCCCATTACGAATGTCCAGGGTTGAACAGTTTTGTGTGTGTGTGTGGTGAGTGTGTGCAGAGAGATTTATAAATCTTCAAATACATTATAGAGTGTTTTATGGAGTGTATATAATTTGCGAGAGAAAACTCAACCGACCCATGTCATGTACCCCCATAAGCCTTATGTAGGCGCCCATTGCCGCCACAGTCCCCACAAAGTACTAGAGCCGCCACTGCCCTTAAACTGTTGGTAGCATTTCTCTTCCTCAAAATCTGATCCCACCCAACTGGAATAAATTGGAATCTTGTAATGTTTGATTAATTGATACGCATATGTTCGGAGAACATATATTAAAACATAGGAAATTTTAACAGAATATTTCCACCCTTCTTCAATATAAATAACTGTTGATAGAAAATTCCTTGGCAAATATATCACTGAGTACAAATCAAATATGAGAAGAGATTGATTATGCCATATAATATATTATTCTCTGAAACTGTTACTCAAAATGTAAAATAAATAAGATAAAAATTAAGATATCAGTGACCATATCTGTTATTTGGATTTTTAAGGACAATCAGACCATGATTAGTCTAGATTTAATGGAGTTAACCGAGTGAATGAAAAATCACTACATTTTTATTTGAAAGTTCCTTATCATAAAACATCTTGATAATAGAGTATTATTGTTTTCTTAGTGAAAATTATTAGGGAATTGCAAATGTAGTGAGCATTAATCTTTTTCCTATGATGTTTGCAAGGCCACAAAAGATTTTGTTGGATAATGGACCAAGTAGAATACTGCTAAATATTTTTGAGCATCATAATTATAATACATTCTGACAAAACAATCTTTTCAGCCTTGCCTGGTCCATTGGTATAATCCAGATAACTCGATGTGAGAATACTGATGAGAAGTTGATAGCTGGTATTTCCTTAACACTCTAAGATGTTGACACCTATATATGAATTGGTAAAAATACTCTTATTAGTAATTATTAATCTGTATGATAAATAGTAATATATTATATATTTATATATATATATATCAGGTTATTTATTGCTTTATTTTATGCATGGTTTTTTTATGGTTTTAAAAAAAGTATTGGAATTTTTTTTTAAGAGCCTGCGTTTTTCTACACGGATATGATTCTGACCAAGAAAGTAAATTTGAATATATTTATATATATACTATCACCATATATATAATTATTATAATTAATAAAAGTGTTTTGGCAATTCTCCCTTTTGAGATCAGTATATAATGATGTAGTCGATAGCAGTGGTACTATAATTAAGTTGATAATCTAGCAGTCTAATCTCAGTTTTTGTATGATATTATGCTTCTATTTTTCTCCTTCTTAAATTATCATGCCCCTTTTTCTGCATGCCATATTATCTTCAACCAATTTAAAGCTATTGCCGTAACACATGGCAAATTGCCTCCATCAAGGAGCCTTACTCTCTTGCTAATGAATGTTGATAACTTTATTAATACTGCTTTTGCAAAATCGGTATGTGCACACTTTGAGAGTAATTCTATTTGAAAGTAAAGAGAAAGATAAATGCTGTATAGATTATTAATATATATATATATATAAAAATAATGACGGGATGCTCGTCAGACTAATTTTTAGTGGAAAAAGTCTTCTCCTTATTGGTCTACATAAAAATAAAACATGATTAAGTATTATAATAGAGCAAATTAAGGATTCACGTAAGCGAAAGCCGAATTCAGAACCGCACATAAGTATCTTTAAGCTCTACATTAATTATGGGTAATTTGTAAGTGAAAGATAGATGGATGATATGTAATACACCTTCTAGGGTTATATACAGATCTAGCGTGGGGTTTAGATGATACCGGACAGTATGAGTGCTTTATGGTTAGGGGGAGGTGATGAGATGTGCTGTTGGAGTATGCTTAAGATTTATGATGATTTGTTTTAATTTTGCTCTCCTAATAGCATAGTTTGCGATAAGGGATGAACAATTTCCAACTTCCACTCCGTTCCATTGTGGAGGTGTGCCAGCCACAGGGTTTTAATGAAAGAACAATTTGTAGTAGTCTGCGAGTGACAAAAAACATACTATGAGCTCTTATGAACAACTGAACATTTAGATGATAATTACTATGATTATCTTAATATAATGATTTATTTATTGATCACTTGAAAAATTGATTATAACCGACAGCAACAACTACTATGAGAGAGGAGTGCAACCGGTAGATAAGTTAATGCGTCAGGCACTCTCTCGACTTTCAGAGAGAACTGATATAGTGTATACGACTACCGGAGAGCCGTCGTCCGTGAATACATATCTCCAAGCATACACTGGACCTCGACTCCAGTGCTCCAGGAGCGCTGTTCGAGTTCAAGCGTCACAAAATTACGAATGAGAGGTGATGGTGAGGTATCAGCCGAGATTCGCACGACTCTTTCAAAGTTTGTTCAAATACTTGTCTGTGTCAATATTTATCATGTTCTAATATCTTAGGAATCATACAGATGAGAAGTAACGATATCTCTATGCCTTTTAAAAGATCCCGATAATGCAATAAAGGTTTTCCAAATTTCAATGATGTATTACATTTTAATATTGCCATTATTATAATTTTCTTATATTAATAATCTCCTACCTCATTTATGTATTTATTAATCTGAGTTATTGTAATAGTAAAGATCGAAGTGTAATAAAGGTTACCAAATCTCTCTGGTACACGAGTGTCTCTATTCATTTCCTGATTTCTATGAGCTATCAGCATTTAATTGAATTATGCTCATAGTATTTATACTATACCTGATAACAGTAGGGTATTAGAGAATAGGTATTATCCGCAAGTAACTTTGATTGCGTGTCTGATTAGAACTCTGGATGTTGAACTATTTCTGAGCCCTCTTTACTGTCCATAACGAGCGTCTTTATTGCATCTTATTAGAACCTAGCGTCCCACTGTTACATAACTCTATGAGGATGAAGTCCTACACCTATATTCCCTCCGTGGCTCCCATCTCTGACTGAAAAAGGTTCTGTTTAAGCATCGCCATTCAGCGACCTTTTCCACTAAATAAAATTCGAAGATTATCAACAAAAGAGATAGAGATTTGTTCAATAGAATGGGTCGGTACAATTGGCGAGGTGCGACTGTCCCCATTATTAAGTAGGTTTGAGTGAGAGAGCGAATGTCCAGAGTTTCGTTAAATGTATATCTGTAAAGAATTCGTGAGGTGGTATGTGGAATACTGCAGACAGGGATGTATGTGCAATACCCAAAACTGGGCACCTGGTTGTGTAGGATGACCACTGCTAAAGCTTGGTGTGCAACTCTCACGACGTTATTAACTTATTCATATCAGAGTAAGCAAAAGCGATTTGCGGTCGTCGATAGATTTTAACTTAATCTGAGGAAGGCTTGTTTATATAATAACTAACTGATCAGCAATAACCGAATTGATTTCTGGAGATCTCGGTATTAAAATATGATTGCCTTTTAATATAGAGGATCAAGACTTTAAGATCTGGTCCGAAGTATAAAGCTGCTTCATTTAAGAGATGGAAAGAGTTAGTTTTAAGAGAACAAATTAAACACAGCCTGACTTTGTGAGTGAGTTCGTCAGATATGTGGATATCTAGATATAGCTCGTATATACGGCGTCTAGTGTGATAGATACCCAAATATACCACTTCTTCTATTATTCAGTAGGAGGGGTGGAGCCTCCTCGACTGCGATAAAATAACACAAAGTACAGCTCCAGAGTGCAAAAATAACAGATTAGGTGAGAAGTGACAGTAGAATGCGATAAAGAACATAAACATAATGTCTTACTATGTATCGTGAAGAGTATGTACACCTAAAATGAACCTACGTAAGTTAAGCCAAAGACTAGGAGTTGGAAGTCAGCGTGCCTAGACTGTTGCTGGATCCGGTGGGGCCTGAGTGCGATGCCGGCTGGATGGCAGCCTAGGCTTTGCGGATAGTAAGGGCCATTTGTGGGCAATGTTTTCGTAGAAAAATAACATACAACTAAAGTACATAAATATTTGTGTGTTAAAAATTATAATATACTGTTTGTGACATCAAGGAAAGTAACTAAACTTATCATACACACTAAGGTCTTTATGAGTATTTAACTACCCCCTCCTGTACATATGTAATAGAGAATATTGAGTATGAGTCTAGAAGTTAGTACTTACATCAAAGGCTCCTGTCGATATTAGCTTATATATATGGATATATATAGGGGCTGACGTCACCGCTGAGGCGCGAGCTAAGAGACCAGTTGCAATATCCGCTCAGACAGGTAAAACCGGTGCGATGCTCAGCTGACGCCCGCAGTGGCGCTCCCACCGGCTAGACATCCGACGTCATGAGATAGTATTGAGTCAGTAGCCATCAGTTCAAAATTTTATTTACTTAAAAAATTTTTTTTGATTGTATTTATACATACCCTAAAGCTAATAGTAAATCAGCTTATATAATCAAATCATAGAGATCTAAAGTTATAAAATATATTCCCTATATATATATATATATATATACCTTATAACTTAGACACTAAATTGCTCCGTGGCATGCCTTACTTTGATCTCTATATGGTGGGGAGTCTGATTAATTGCATGTCTATATATCTCTCATGTCTGAGCGTGTCTGACTACCTCCTTGATATTAAAGGGCGCTCTCGGAGAGGAACCTCATGGTTCAGCTATGACACAGAGATCTCTCTCCATTGGCTCCTATATACACCGCCACTAGTCTGCACCTAAGAGAGCCAAGTTTAGGTAGTTATTGACAGCGTGGGAAACAAGAAAATTTATTTCTCGCAATCAATAGGAAGATCTATCACTGATCACATTTTACCGTCTCCTCTATACCTCGAGCCTCTTGCATGAATGTATTCTCACAATATGTGTATTTTTCAAATTCAATCTTCTCCTGGGATTTTGATCTATTGATCGTATTGATTCTTTAATTGAATGTAAGGCATACCCTTATCAATAACCTAAGAATCCTCCCATATCTTATGAAACATGGTTTTTTCTCATAGTTCTTTACCCTACTAACCCTCTTAAACTGCTTAGATGTTTAAGAATTCGAGTCTGACATTATACACTAAAACATAAACGATGTGTTATCCTAACTATCGATTCTTCAACACTAACTTTGCCACATTATACCATAAGTCTGTGTTAAGCGATGCAACTTGATTTTATCTGTCATTATAATGAATTCATATGAATTTGATATTCGTATTTATATGCTAATTTTGATACTGAATTTATTGTAAATGGCTAAGTATTTCTTTCTGTTGATTTAATGATTTTGTAATTTTGATTTTTTGACTTTTTGACTTTTTAGTAGTAGTATATAAAATATGAAATATGTTGATTTTATTTTGAACATATTGACGAGTCGTGATTTGAAAAACTCCTATATAGTGTGATGTACTTAATATAATAAAACATTTTACACTACGATATATTATTATTAATAGAACATAAATATAAATTTAGAACTCTATAGCGTCCTATATATTTAAAAGCAGCTCAAACTCAAAACATGAATCTAATATTTTTTAAGTCTGAGGAATTATTTCTCATCTAATTAAATCAAATGCATAAAACGAGTCCATATTCATATAATCAAAAAAATAGACGTATATGAGACTCATTTATATAATATAGCCGGCAATCAGCCAATATAGATAAGATTACTTAGTTTCTTAAATATTCAACTCTACATAAATCTTGTATCTACGACAGCCTTGATGGAATCTCATAACTTGAATTGAAATCCTCATCAATCAGAGAGGAAGGGTGAAACAAGACTCTGGCTCCCAGTATGATAAAATCCAATCATTGAAAACAGTGTCTTTTTCAAACACTCGCAGTATGTGTAACCGTAAATACATATCTCTAAATATATAGTTTATAATACTTAATTGAGAGAGTGCTTTGAGTGTTATACTCTCTCAAGAATGAGATTCTAACTTTGAAGATATAGTCTCAAAGCTCTACATCTATAATATAGACAGAGAGATGTGATCGAAGGAGACCTATTGTGAGAGCCACAAGACATCAATCCAGTGACTATCTCTGTAAACTGAAGACGAAACTCATTTTCACCTTCTACCAATCCATACTATATCCTTGCACAGATTCTGAATTGGCCAAAACAAAATATGTAACACATTTGTTCTTCGAAATACTGGTTGGCCCTTTAAAAGACTAAGACATACATGTGTGTAGAAGAGATAGTGTGGTAGCTAATGTATCCACATGTTGACAAGCCTCTAAGCATACCAGTGGTAGTAATACTCATGACTACCTTTTATTTTAGCAACCATTCGCAAGACAGAAGAGTGAATCGTATTACCATCCTCAGAAGTCGCCGAGGACATTGTACTCACTCCTCAAAGCAAATGTTTCTTGATGCGTGTATTCCCAGTAATTTACATGCGCATTTTAAATATTCTACTTTCTTCTTCTACATCCTTTTTAGTCCTTGAATCAAATCATTAGGAGTTTGATAAATATTCAATGCAATTTGATCATACTTATGACCGCTATGCGTAGAACATCAGCTTCAATTCTACTAATGAGTATTTGGGGATGTTCAAGTATGTGAGCGAGCACATAAAACTTCTCTATGAGATTATGATTGTGAGGATAGTCCGGAACTTGTGATCCAAATCTTAGTAACTACTCAATATAGAACGCCTTCATAATTTCACCCCAGCTTTCATACTACGGATATTGATTATGTGATATCTGAGAGATTACTGTGCCAAACGAACTATGAAATTGGACTCAGAAGCTGACCATAAGCTTAATTAGATCTCTTAAGACTCACTTGTACGCCTTTTGATTATTCACCATTTTAATGTATCTGATTAATTTGGTTTTGATCCGCATAGGATAAATCTGATAATTTTTCTATATTTTGATTATGTATTATAGGGAGACTGACAATTGACAATATTGTGACCCTTTATGTATGACTGCCGTTTTAACAGTATTTTTTGAATAGCTTCATATTAGCATGTCCACCTGTAATCTCGTGATTATTCAGCTGCAAGATGGATACTGTATTCAACTTGCGTAATTAGAGTCATCACTATATAAACAGTCATCATTAAGTACTAGTACTGATATATTGCGCTGAGAATGGTGAATACGTCTTAACCTCTGTTAATGTTACCTCAAAGAATTTGTGGTCATCTCATAAATCACGATCTCGAGAGTTCGTATATTAATGTGTTTGCTCGCATTTACATTTTCGAACAAGTTAAATCTCTAAAACTGAGTCAGCATCTTAAGTTCTCGAAATGTTGGGGTCAGAAATATGGTTAAAGAAAATAATATTATTATATATTAGCTTTGATATCTCTTCCAATTCAAAGTTATACACATTGTAATTTATCTAAATATGTGAATTTCTATAACTAGTATATAGTCCAGTGAATGCTCATCTACCTTACTGAGGTAAAGTATAACCTGTGCTTCACATAGGATATAAGGTCTGAGGTTCAGTAATAATTATTGCATAATCCCTTTCTCTCTGTATAAGTCACTCACGTGTGTTTAATGGGAGTTTCTAATTTAAGTATATTTATCATTGTTTAAATGCGTATCTCGATATCTACCTCTGGTAAATTTGAAATAGTATATAAGTTTTGAGCGTACGGCGATCAGAGAAAGAGATTTTCTCACTGTCTCTCTCAACAATATAACGCGATAATTCTAAGTATGAGCTCCAAGGAATGAATTCACATTCTACACATTGAGTTCAAGTATACTGTGTTTGTATTGGCTATGCATTAAGTTTAGAAGCCTCACTTATATAATTATTAATTTATCATTGGAGTCCTAATTTTGAGAGCTTGAGCGAGTTATGGTTGTAGCTGGACTCTGACACTAAAACACAAAACTCCTCTTACTCGAATACTTCTTAAGGAAAACACTGAGTATCAACGTAGCCAATTAAATTTCAGAGTTATGGTTAGTGATCTATGTTATTAGACCTGATTTGTATCTTTTTTGTCGTAATCCTTTTAACAGAGACTGTCTTAAACCTATCACTCGAGCATAGTGACATAAGTCCTTCTGAGAAGTATTACATAAATTGTCTCACTCATTTTATCTACCTGACTAGTTAATATTTTTCCTCAAGTCGTGGGCTTACTTTATCATCGATTTCTACTCTAGCCTCAAGATAATTATATCTATTTGCTTCGTCAGTTTTCTACGCATCATGTTGTTTATAATCTGTTAGGACATATGACGCAACATTGTTGACTGTGATAGATTTATCCCTTATGAGCAAGGTCGTTCACCTATGAATGAAAAGCTATTATTGTCGTTACATGAAATTACGTGGCTATCGAGATGACTCCAAAAGGACAAATGACAATACTCTCGAGAGATAAAGAGAGGGAAAGGATATGAAAACTGTTCGAGGCCTTGAAGCCCATACCCAGAGGAGATTCTCGATATTACATTGATTATATAGAAATATTATCGACCTACAGATGTTATGAATAGTAACACTAAAAAATACAAAGGAAAAAAAAAAATATATATCATACTAAAGAATAACATATAGATGTGTTACGTTGAAAGTCCGTAGTCTGAGGATCTTAACTCATAACGGGCTCTATACTTCTAGTATTACTTTGAGCTATGTCTGTTCTTTCGAGATGATAAAATACTACAAATAAGTCTGACCTACCAACCAGGCGCTAAAACAAGAATATTATTTGTATCGAGGTGAAGAAGTATTATCTGAGAAGCAGAAAAAAGTTCTAGAATTTCTGCCACTATACAACTTGAAAATACAAACTTATGATATATTGAAGTGAAAGATGTAGTGTGCTACGCCTACAAGAACTCTAAACATCTGTTGAAATTTGAATTTTTTTTCTTAGGAGAGAACAACATAATGTAAAAAGGGAAGAGTGTGCGAGCGTCTACAAGCCTGATCTGTGTATAATGTCATTGCTCCGTATATCTCTTACTCCAAGAAAGTGTAGTAGAATTTCCAATACACATTCCTCTGAACCTAAATAACCTCAAGCTTTTGAAAAACAAAAAATAAAAACAAACAATAAATCCAAGAGAAATAAATAAATAAAAAACGACCAAATGGTGGGTACTCGGATGAGGACAACAGTCATCTTCTTAGCTCGTTTCTATTACTTACAAAATACGCGTTTAATCATCCTTATTTTTAAAATAATTTTGCTGTCTGTTAAGCTGATGATGAATAGCAGCGAACTATCTATCGTGAGTGCTTATGATAGCACTCAGGAGTTATTGCCTTTACGTAAATTACTGATAATGAATATGCACATTTATTGCCAAGGCACAAGTTATCAAGGATTCTGTGCCACTTACGTTCGTCACAGATGGACCCATAATAGATCTACATCTAATATACGAATATGAGTAGTTACACGGAAAATTTGTTTTACATCTATAATAAAGTATTAAATGTGTGATAATGAAACACTAATCTGTTTGACCTTAATCGTGACTTACAAAATAGATTAAATTATATGAAGTGTGAAAACGTAAAACACAGATAATTCAAATTTAACAAACTTTTGATTATCTTCATTGGAGTTATCCTCTCTCTTACCTTGTGAAGTTATTCGCGTTTCGTTATTTGGCAATGTATTTGTCCTGAAGTAGTTGCTGTATGATACGTCTCAATCACACAAGGTAATTGACTCCAGTCATAGTGTACCTCGAGGTTTATTCTTTCCTTTTAGCTCATTACTTAACTCATCAAATCTGTAATCATAGTTTACAGTGACATTATATTGACATCGTGTACAGACGTATCAGTTTAGTACTGCTGAGGTGTCGATGGATAGTTGAAATAGTTGAGAACAACTCTATACCATGAATAACTAATTTGTTAACCTCTTTATCTTTTCATATCTTACACTTTTTTTATTATAATCTAAGCCAAACCACTGATGTCTCTCATCGCGAGTTAACGACCGTTAATTGAATCAGTAGTGATCTTTATTGATATTGTATAGTTATGATATAAGATGTAGAGTTAGCCAGCACAACATTTGTGACGAAAGTAACAAAAAATGCACTAAATAAGTATAATTTTTTAAGATGCATATCCAAAAGTTTAACAAGAAACAGTGGTCAATGAAAAAATCACAACATGATATATTTATTGGAATTTTTTACACATACAACATAAACATGGCATTCATTTATAATACTCTTTTTCTGTCTGTGCTAATTTCTTGAACCCCATAGGTATAAAGACTTTTACTGTTTCCATTTATTTATTATTATTTATTATTAATTATAACGGAGCGTTCCTATTCCCTGAGCAAAGCTGCCATATTTACTATACACACAGCATGTCCCACTTGTAAATGGTATATGGTTTACCTTCTACAGTTACATACTTATATTACACCCTTATACGTACTTAAAATGTATAAGCCATTGATTCATAAGCGTATATATATATAAGTTGCATCATAGGGATCAATACTATTATATATATGTATAACTCTATTTCAATCTTTTAAGGAAATAATGTATCACTCTATCAAGTTATGACTGTATATGACTCATTTGTGGTCTCCTTACATACTGGGGTATATAATATTTATATATATATATATATATATAGTATATCATAACTAAATATATATCGCTGTAAACATATGCTACACCGTGGGTCTTATGTTAACCATCTTTTAGTGTAAGGCTACGCACACAAAATTGTAACGAATCATGCGCTCGTTATTTTTTGCAATATACAAGCTTATCATATATAATGCTCTAGCCTAATTTAAAGTTAAGACTATAATTATATAATCAGTTATAATTACATTATAAGATATGGTTGTTATTTTAGATTAATGCAGTTTAATGCCTCCATAAAATTATATATTATTATAATATTAGTTGATCATTCACGTAGGTAATTACAGTTTACGAAAATAACAAGCTATATATATATATATATTATATAATATAGGTATATATACGAAAATAATAAATTAATAAATAACTTACTATATCTTTTCTTAGGTTTACTCGAGCTTGAGATTTTTAATATTATATATAGTTAGTGTATAAGGTGATTAACACATTGTCATCGTTGAATGTTTATTATTTAACTATAAGATAAAAATATATAAAATATATTTACATTTAATACTGTGATTAATTATTGTTATTGTTTAGTATTATAATGAACACATCGGTAAGAGATTAATTGTAGACCTTTACTGTGATATTTATTATCATATCTTCTCAAAGAAATATTACTTTATACTATCAGTTTAATCTACTATATATATTATATATGATATTATTATGTACATATTTTATGTTTAATATTTTTATAATATTATTATCTTTGATATATTAAATCTTTTCAATAAACATATATTTACTTAATATTATAATTCATCAATATAAATATTAGTCCTACATTATTTTAGTGATTCTACGGAATCGATACATATTCTTCTAAAATAACCGTAGCTATTACTAATCATCATTTACCATCATAACCCCTACTTCATTAACATATTTACATCTATTTATCACCTTGTTTATTTCAACTGACAAATATAAACTATTATCTATATAATTAGTATTAGGTGATATATATATATGTCATTATATCATTTTATTCCTCTTGAGTACAAATAAAAGACAATTTGCCCTCTCTCTCTTAATACAAGACAGATACAAATCTAAATGAGAAGCCTAAGTAATATGCGGCAAGTACTCGCGAGAGCTACTCAATTTCCTAAAGTATGCAATGACTACCTTATTCGTTCATACAATCACAATAGTTAGGCTGCTAGAATATTACAAACATAGGACTTCTTATTTACTAATCGTGCATATTTTTAATTTCACTATGTACCATGTTAACATCTAATTAATTACATCGAATATAATTATCACATGGTTCAGTTTATGTGATTAAGTTAATTAATCGCACCTCTATACGACGTTCATCTCCGATATATTAAAAAGGGAAACACTCGAGTGTACATAACATTTTTAACTATTTCTTTACTAGCATGTCTCTAATTACTTTAATTGAATTATTATATTCGTGGCTCTTAGGATCAAACTGTATTTTTTTTTTAAATATGGTTCCACTTGTATTATATATGGGAAGCCAATAACCTTTTATTTTTATATATTTTATCTAACTAAATTCCGTATAAATCCTCAAAATAATATATAATTAAGTACTATATTAAATATTTTAGCCTGTTACTCTCTAGGGATAATTCTCTATGATATGCTAGTCTCTACTATTTAAAAAACTTCGGTCTTATGTACCATCATGACTATTCATTAGTATGCCTTTATCTGAAATTATTCTGATCAGTCTACTGGATATACTCTATATACTATATATCTCCCTAATCCCTATTATTAACATTCGTTGAGTTATCCTCATTTATGATTTTTCCTATTACTATTGGCGTGATGATAGGCACAAGTCATTGTATTACAGTACGATTCTAACTATAACCTAATTAATCTTTCCTATATCTGAGGGAGTACTATTTCACATTTACACTCGTACGTGTGCTGCTCAGGAATAAGCCCACTACACCAAAGTGAGGAGGTATTGATGAGCATACAGCTCATGAGACTGCTCCGAGCAGGACGGAAGCTGTAAGCCCAAAGATGAGAGTATATGCTCAGACATTTACTCTTCACATCTCCAACCAGTATATGTCGATTAACCCATTGGACAACTCCGTTCGCTTTGAATACTCATGAGTGCGATGGTCGCATTTCTCTTATCTCTATTATAGGCTCCTTCCGTGGTAGCTCGCCTTTATATTAATTTCAAAATCAAAAGAACTACCTGTTAAGAAAAATAATATAAAACTGAAATAAATAGTCGTATTCATACATAATTCATAACCCTAATGTCATCATACAATTACTACTATATATAGTAGTATATTATACTACAATCTATGAGGTGATATATAACTAGTTTCTTGAAACTCTTTACCATAAAAATTACTAGTAACCTTATAATTACTAGTTACTACTGAATATATTTTAGTATATAAGTGATATATATATATTATATATTAGCTATCTTCTTTCATATTATATATTATTAGTATTACTATCATTGTCATCTAATTACTGACAAAAATTAGTGATTAGTATTTATTATCTCACTGTACCAACATTCCCTTCACCTTGCACAGAATACCTATTATTCATTTTCTCGTTTTGCTATACCCCCCCAGATTCCTTATCTATTTATTCTAAATATTATCTTTTATTTCTTTACCCTATTTATTACACAATACACTGCCACTATCCATTATATCATACTCATATACATGTTATCAGCTGACCAACCGTAATTCATCTCAACTATCTATCACTAAAAAAGTAATCAATTAATTTCTGATTAATTACCGGCTTTTCCATCATACTATTGGTCAAAGATATTTACTATTTTATTATGTATATTCATATTACTCATCTCACTCCCCGTGTATTTAAGTCTAGTTATCATCAATATTACACCATGATATCTAAACATGTGTTTGACCTATATATTTAGTCAGGTTTTCCCCCGTGTTGGAATATATTTATTTTGATATAATGGATTTTTACCATGTAAGTAGGGTGAGTAAATGTGACATCCTTCGACTACCTATCCTAAACTATTATTATTCAAATTACCTTTATTATTTATATTTTAACATTTTTCGTCGGCAAACCTTATATCGTATGATATAATCATAATAAATACCCTTTGAAAAACCTCACGTAATACTAGTAGGTATACCTATGTTCTTTACACATATCTATATCAGTGCAAATAGCACGAGGAGATAAAAAATTCATATTATATTGATTGTCTCCAAACGCGACTTTTTTTCACTTCATTTTTTATCTCCCTACCAAGAAAAATTGACTTATGATTTTCTCTATGCCAATTTTGACTATAAAATTATATACATATTAATAAAATTATATATATATTCATTATTATTAACACCCCATATATAATATATAAGGTTGTATATAAACAGATATTCATAAAATGTTATAGTATATATAATTATTATATAGAATAATAATAAATTATATAGATTTTTTTTAATTTATAAACTAAATAATGATATTATAATTATAACTTTATATTATATATAATATTTATATATATCATACTTAGATCTAAAAAAAAATAATACAAATAAAACATTATATATAACACCTTTTCATGAACTGAGTTTCCTTAGTATATTAGAATTATATGCATAATTTTATAATTATTACATAATTATTATTATATATCAATGTATAAAATATTTATACATTAATATCTTATTATGGAAGACTTTAATTATTTGATGCTTATTGTGCGATAGAAATAAAAAAATTACAAATTTCACCTAATTTATCATTAGTATAGGCTACCTCTGTTATTCTTTAACCCAATTATTTCTACCATTATCTATGAAATAATGTCAAACCAATGGTAAAGAATCATGCGTTTTCATAAAATGTTCCTTATATAATACCTAACCTTCTATTCTAATACTATATTCCCCAGAATAACGCGTCTACATATATGGATGTTGCGGTTTCCATTGTAGTTTCATAACCGAATAAGAAGCGGGGCCTCTTGTTTCAAGATTATGTCAAGAGTGAGTATGTCAGTACCGGATGAGTGGATATTTAGAAATCTGAAATATAACTTATATCCTAGCGCAAGCTCTTCAAAATAAACTTTTTGTTTTATGGACGGTCTTAAGAAATAATATTCTCAAAGTTAACATATCCAAAAAAACTCCGCAATGAAAAATCAAAAACTGAATTTTTTATCTCTCAATATATAGTACACAAAAAAATCCCCAACACGTCTCTGATTTAGCTTTTATTATGAAATGTATTCTCATGTCTAATCCTGTACTTATACAGGAGTGTTCTTACGTTACAACAATTCTAATCGAGCAAGAGATATTATAGTAAGTATATCAATATTGTCTATAATATACTAATAAATATTTGTATTCCATTAATAGACTTATTAGTTATACTTATATTATTATATTACTATTCCTATATATATATATACTATATATATAAATATTACTATTACGATATACTGATAGTACTATATACTGTAATGAGTTTAGATGTTCGTGTCATGATATACCTATATTGCAATAATAGTATATATAGTATATATAGTTATAATATATACAGGTGTTGGGGAATATTTTTTCTCGGATTTATTTCGCGAGTGAGTAATAAAAATCCAATTTTATTTTTTGGATTTTTTGGATTTTTGGGATTTTTTGATCTTATCGTGTCGTACCACGGGAAACCATCCAAAATTCTGTAACACATCAGCCCTTTATTTTTTTAAGTTCTGAGTAAGTATTATTTTTTAAAACCCTACCCTTATATCTGAGTTGAAAATTTCTAAAATAAGGCTATAGTCTATGGACACAAATGAAACTTGCCAACACTTAAAGAGTGAGTGTTTATTGTGTAATAATGACTATTTACCTCTACATTTCTTACATATAATAGAGAACCATTCATTTAATAGCTTACTGTTTTTTTTATCATCTTTTTTAGTGGTAGAAATCTTAAAACAGAGTCATGCCTTGCTATGATATTAAGTTATGTTCTGAGTATTTTTTATTCTATTGAAACTACAAATGGTTTAATATATCCAAAAAAAAAAAAAAATTAAAAAAATATCCATAAATGGTAGTTTTCCAAAGCAAAGTAACTAAAAGGCAGAAAAATTCATGTATTTTTTGAAAGCAAAAAAAATCAAATGATAATAAAATCAGTTGGTGGAAATCAAAACGATCTTGCATTTTTTTCTCCGACCCGTAAGTAGCCGGAAACAAGTTTCAAGGCCTTACCCATTAAGCAATCGAGAAGGAGTTCCAAATTAATATTGTCTTTATAACAGTGACCTTCCGCTATAGATTCGAAAGCCTCTACAAATGGCTGAAATTTTAGCGAAGATTTACCGTAAAATAGTGGTAATTTTTTAGGATGTGGAATGAACAAATCGAAGTTATGATGGTTCCTGGAGCAACAAGAACTCCTCGTTGATGAAAGAGTAGATGAACCTCCATTAAATTTCTTCATAAAGTTGAGATTTTCAGAAGCTCGATTCTTTGAATTTTTAATCATTCTTTAAATTTTGAAACATTCTCTATCAT
>JABUQX010116759.1:10000-19528 GCA_015478945.1 Trachelipus rathkii
TCTTTCCGTCGACGAAAAAAGCTTTGATGATACTACTCGCCCAGCCATGCACCACCAGTACAGTAGAGCGCTCTTTCAGTACTCTGCGAAGGATCAAGACTTGGCTGCGAAGTACTATGAAGACGACAGATTAAACGGACTGGCTATGATGAGTGTACACAGAAAATTTGTGTTTGATTAGGATTATTTTATTCAAACAGTAGTTGATAAATTTTGCGTTTAACCCAAAGTACTTTTAGTAATATCCATTTGCAGCACTATACTATATTGAACTTTCCATCATTGCATATTACGTATTTGATATTCTATTGTTTTGATAATTTTATTTTTAAATATTAATCATTTAATTATCCATACAAATATTTTTTCTAGTTTTATGTCTTCTTTCTTATATATATATATTTATGTTATATTTATATATATATCTTAATATATATATATATATATATATATATATATATATATATATATATATATATATATATATATATATATATATTTTATATATATTTATTTTTTGTTCTATATATATATATATATATGCACATATATATATATAATAATAATAATATATATATATATATATATATATATAATATATATATATATATATATATAACATAACTATATATATATATATATATCTATATATATATATATATATATATATAAAGATCTAAAATTTTTAGCTGCCCCCCCTAGCTTGGAAGCTGGCGACGCCCATGTATATATAATTTTCAATAAGGTGTAAAAATAAAGTATTAAATGTTTACGTAATTATCTGTGAAGCTCAAATGGTTTAAATTTTTATGTGTCGGAGTGCATTTAAATAATTCAACCGGAGGAATAATTTAAAAAGAGTCAACAATATATTAATATATCTATAGGGCCTACTAATAAGTATTCTTCCATTCATGTAAACATAAACGCGCTTTCGCGCACATGCTCTTTAGATTAGAAACTTAAAAAGTTCTGACTATTAAGTGTTTAGTTTTTGAGACGCCTTCCTCTTTTTTTTTTATTGAAAAAATCTCTTTGTGGTCCTTTGAGGTTTAATAACACGAAAGAAGACACCGAGCAATTTGGCTTGTCGGTTTATATGACGTCACGAGGGGGAAATTTCTGACATTTGTCACCAGGGAATTTTCCCTTTAAAAACGCGAGAAATACGGCCGAGGGTTTCGACAGCCAAAGGGCTGATTACAAAC
This sequence comes from Trachelipus rathkii, assembly GCA_015478945.1. NCBI lineage: Eukaryota > Metazoa > Arthropoda > Malacostraca > Isopoda > Trachelipodidae > Trachelipus > Trachelipus rathkii. The sequence continues at coordinate 11,209 of JABUQX010116759.1, forward strand.
CGTATACCAGAGATTATATATATATATATAATAATATATATATATAGATAATATAGTATATAAATCATATAATATATATATAAGTATATTATATATTATATATATATATTATATAATATATATATATAATAATATTAATATATATATATATATAGATAGTTTGAGTGATAAATAAAGTAACACCAGGGGCCTTTGACATGGAAAACACACTTTTATGTACAACCTATCACAACGTTTCGGAAACAACAGTTTCCATCATCAGGCTAAAATATATAGAACAATAATTACAAAACTAAAAAACTTAAGTGTAACAGGTATTTACAACTTATTAATATAAACAAAACAAGATAGTTCTATATATTAAACATTAATATTTAACGGTGTTATTATAAAGAATACAAATGAAACGAGCTTGGAAATGAACAATAATCTGGTAACACTTTGGCTTAAATTTCTAATTATATACATCGAAATCCATATAACAATTCAAAAATTAACAATAGGACTAACTATATTAAATTGCAATAAATTATCAACGGACAGATTGAACTTGGAGATATCGAATAATACTCACAATTTAACGTTTTAAAAGGTTGGTATCGGACAAAATACTATGGTAACTCATTTGACGGGTTAAAAGAGCAGCAACTTGTATGGTCCGCTGTCACTGTTCAAAGAAGGTTTCGTGTTGGCAATGTGTAAGGTTTCTAAAATATGTAGGTTGGTTGTCGATTTTGCTTGGGACAGTATTGAAAAATTGGAAAAATTAAAGGGATGGTCATTATCGTGCGAGTGGTTTCTTATTGCAGAAAAGGTTGGAGAATTGAATGGTAGTTTTGTGCGGGAAGACACCCCCTTGTGTTCATCAACTCTCACACTGAGCTGGCGAGCAGAACTGCCAACATAGGCGGCATTACAGCCGTCACATGTGAATTTATAGATAAGAGATGAGCGAAGCACAGTGGGAATACCCTCTTTGTGATGGCAAAAGGAAGCTATTTTAAAGGACGAGTTAAAGGTCAGAATAATATTTAACTGTGGGAAAAAATTCATTAGACAGTGATTAAGGTCCTTACGTAGTTTTATATGGATGTGTTCGTAGTATGGTAAAGGTAAATAAAGTTTAAGCTTAGGGGCAGTGAGAGTCAAGAGTTTTTGATCAAATTTGGAGGATAACAATTCTTTTATGTATTTATGAATAAGAGAAGGTGGGAAAAAATTGAGTTTGAAAAAGTCTAGTAGAAAGTTGAAATCTAAGTGCATGTAATAGTATCAGGACTTTGATCTTCAGATCTTTTCATCTAACATCCAATTACAGCCTAATGCACTTAGATTTCAACTTTCTACTAGACTTTTTCAAACTCAATTTTTTCCCACCTTCTCTTATTCATAAATACATAAAAGAATTGTTATCCTCCAAATTTGATCAAAAACTCTTGACTCTCACTGCCCCTAAGCTTAAACTTTATTTACCTTTACCATACTACGAACACATCCATATAAAACTACGTAAGGACCTTAATCACTGTCTAATGAATTTTTTCCCACAGTTAAATATTATTCTGACCTTTAACTCGTCCTTTAAAATAGCTTCCTTTTGCCATCACAAAGAGGGTATTCCCACTGTGCTTCGCTCATCTCTTATCTATAAATTCACATGTGACGGCTGTAATGCCGCCTATGTTGGCAGTTCTGCTCGCCAGCTCAGTGTGAGAGTTGATGAACACAAGGGGGTGTCTTCCCGCACAAAACTACCATTCAATTCTCCAACCTTTTCTGCAATAAGAAACCACTCGCACGATAATGACCATCCCTTTAATTTTTCCAATTTTTCAATACTGTCCCAAGCAAAATCGACAACCAACCTACATATTTTAGAAACCTTACACATTGCCAACACGAAACCTTCTTTGAACAGTGACAGCGGACCATACAAGTTGCTGCTCTTTTAACCCGTCAAATGAGTTACCATAGTATTTTGTCCGATACCAACCTTTTAAAACGTTAAATTGTGAGTATTATTCGATATCTCCAAGTTCAATCTGTCCGTTGATAATTTATTGCAATTTAATATAGTTAGTCCTATTGTTAATTTTTGAATTGTTATATGGATTTCGATGTATATAATTAGAAATTTAAGCCAAAGTGTTACCAGATTATTGTTCATTTCCAAGCTCGTTTCATTTGTATTCTTTATAATAACACCGTTAAATATTAATGTTTAATATATAGAACTATCTTGTTTTGTTTATATTAATAAGTTGTAAATACCTGTTACACTTAAGTTTTTTAGTTTTGTAATTATTGTTCTATATATTTTAGCCTGATGATGGAAACTGTGTTTTCCGAAACGTTGATAGTGTAATAAAGTGTTCTCCATGTCAAAGGCCCTGGTGCTACTTTTTATCCTCAAACCTAAAATTCTCGCATCTACTGACCACGCTGGTAATTGATATTAATATATATATATATAATATATATTATAAGATATATATAAATAAGTATATATATATATATATATATATATTATATAGGTAGTATATATATATATATATTTAGTTAATTTAACCGAGTTTTAATTTGTATATTAGTATTTATTTATTTCAATGCTTCCGAAGCAACAAATCAAGTATAATTTATCATCAGGTTTGAGGGGGGGTGGGTGGGTCCAGTCTATAGTCCCTTAAAAATATTATATATATATATTTAATATATATGATATATATAGGACCTTATAAGTGAGATACATGGTCCTCAAAAGTAATTTAGTATTGGAAAAGGTTGGTAATTAAATTTTTTATAAGCAAAAATTAAAAATTAAAAATCAATTTATATAAAAAAAACTTACTTTTTTTATTTTTTTTGTTGCTTCAAATTGATTTTATTTTCCAATTCATTTTATTTTAATTTTTTAGTTTATTTCAACGTAAATATTTATTTTATTTGTATATATACTATAATATTATATATAGTATATAGTATATATATATATATAAATATATCACTATACTATATCTTATATATATATACTCATATATTACTATAATATATATATATAACTCACTATATATACTATATATATAATATTATATATTATATATATAGTGATATAGTATTAATATTATACGTACAATACTTCATATAGATGGTCAGTTTTTTTTTAATGCTCACAGTATGTAGCTAGGGAACGGCAGGTCCTACAGTACAACAATTATAATATTGGGGAATCAGCCGAAAATTCTAGGGATAAAATTTAGACTTTTTTTTTTTTTTTTTTTTTTTTATTTTTTTTTTTTTCTTTTTTTTTTTTTTTTCGAAGTAATTTTTTTTTTTTTTTTTTAACTAAAGGAATATCCACTAGGTAAAAACCGCAAAGGAATGGCAGGAGTTCAGTCGGGAAGTCTCCTCGGCCTCCCGGTGGACGACGAGGGGGACTAATCCCCCCTCCGGGATGGGTCTCCGGAAACCCCGCTCTTTGGTCTTTGGGTGTCGCGGGAGTTCTTCCGCCCAGCCCCTCCGGGGTATGAAACGTCCCCCCTCTGTCCCCCGTAAGCTCGAGCCCCCCTAAAAAAAAACCTTAAATTTGGATAGTGAAAATTCTGAATTTTTCTAACTGCTTTTGATGATATACAGCCCGCTTGGACCAGAGGGGGGGACGTTTCATAACCCGGGGAGGGATGGTCGGAGGAACCCCCGCGACACCCAAAAGACCAAAGAGCGGGGGTTCCACGGAGACTCATTCTCCCGTGAGGGTGGGATTTAGTTCCTGTCTCCACGTTTGTTTTCGTCTCTCTGGGAGGCCGATGAGACCCCGACTCTCTGCCATCTTTGGTGGTTTACACTAGGAAATCTTTTTTAGTTATAAAAAGGAATTACGTTTCAAAAAAAAAAAAAAAAAAAAAAAAAAATAAAAAAAAAATAAAATATTTAAATATCAGTCATTCAAAATTTTCCGCTGATTACAATTATATATTTTGTTCTTTTTATTCTGTAGGACCTGCCGTTCTCGTAGCTACATTGTGATGCAATAATAAAAAAAAATCTGACCATTAAATATATTATTATATATTAATATTATTTTTATTTTTTTTTATTTTTATTTTATTCTATAAGCTACCAATATATATGCCGAGTATGATATATATATATATAATATATATATATATATTAGAGTATATATAATAATATTATATATTATATAATATATATATATATATATAGTATATATTATATTATATGATTAATATATATATATATTATACTATATATATATAGATAATACTATATTATATATATTATTATTATAGTATATATAATAGTATATATATATATTATATAATAGTAGTATATATATATATAGTATATATGATATATTATATATATAATTATATATATATGTATTATAGGTATACCTGATAGTATATTATAGTATATAGTATATTATAGTATATCTATAATATATATAGTATATAATATAATATGTATAGTATATATATATATATAATATAAGTTATCACATAAATATAATAGTTAACTAAAAAGTTAAAATTCTAAAAAATTAAAATAAATATTGAATTGGAATAGAAATCAATCTTGGAAGGGCACAAAAAAAATAAAAAAGTAAGTTCTTTTTATATAGTTGCAAATATTGTAATTTTAATTTTTGATGATAAAAAATTATTACCAACCTTTCCAATACTAAATTAATTTTTTGAGACCATAGTATTACTTTAAGGTCCTATATAATATAATATATATTTATATATATATAATTTATAATATATATTATATATGTAGAGTAAATATATATATATATAATATATATATATATATATATATATATATATATATATATATATATATAATATAATAAATTAGTATATAAAATGTCCTTAAATAGATTTAGTATATCCGTCCATATGTAAATCTTAAAAACTATTAATGCTACAAGTAAAACGAAATACATTGGTGGAATGCTGGTCCAATTTTAGTAGCGGAAAATGTAAAAAAAAAAAAAAATATATATAAAATATATATATATATATATATAATATATATATATATATAATATATTAGTAAATATATTATATATATATATATATATACGTATAATATTATAATATATAATTATAGAAAAACTAACTACAATAGCTACAAGCGAAAAGGAACACATTTCTTTAAAGACCTGGCAAAATTTAAATAGGAAAAATGGTAAAAAAAAAAAACAATTGCAAATCTACACATGTTTCGTAAATAATTATAGTAATATGATTAGAGAGCTATTTAGAATAATACCTTTAATTGGTTACTGCGTTAAAAATAATAGAACTTTCTATAAATTTTGCTTTTTTTTCTTTTAACTAAAGAATACCCCAAGGTATACCGCATACCGCACCGATGGCAGAGTCGGGGTCTCTCGGCTTGCCTACCGGGGAACTACGGGGTAGGACTGATTTCCCCCCTTCCGGGGAGGGTATCCTCCGAACCCACGCTCTTCTGGTATTTGGGTTGTACGCGGGGGTTCCTACCGCCCCTCCCCTACGGGGTATGGAAAACGTCCGCCCCTGTGTTCCCCGTCGGCCTTCGAAGCCCACCTAAAAAAAAACCTAAAATTTTCCGAAAAAAAAAAAAAAATATTGCATGCACCAAATTTAGGGGACTCGAGCGCCGACTGTTGAGGACAGAGGGGGGGGTGTTTCATACCCCGGAGGGGATGGTCCCGGAGGAACCCTAACCCGCGACACCCACCAAAAGACCCAAAAGAGCAGGGGGTTCCGAGACCCACCCCGGAGGGGGGGGAATTAGTCCTCCCCGCTTCGTCCACCGGGAGGCCGAGAGACCCCGACTCTGCCATCTTTGCGGTTTACCCTAGGGTTTTTTTATTTATTTAACAGAAAAATAAAAATTTACTACCAAAAAAAAAAAAAAGAAATAAAAAACAAAAAAAAGATTTAAAATTATTCCCAATCCTTAGATTTCGGACTGAATCCAAATATACTAATTTGTTTTAACACCTGTAAGGACCTGCCGTTCTCTAGCTACATAAACTGAGAGCATTAAAAAAATCTGATTATTATTATATATAATATATATATATAAATATATATATATATATATATATAATATATATAATATATATACTATAATATATATAAATATAATAAATAATATATATATATAATATATATATAATATATATATAATATATATATATATATATACTAATATAATATATATATATACCAAATAATAAAATATTTACGTTGAAATAAAACAAAAAAATTAATAAAATAAAATTGGAAAATGAATAAATTTAGAGCAAAGCAACACCTGAAAAAAAGTAAGTTCTTTTACAATAATTTTTTATTTAATATTTAATTTTGATTTTAAAAATTATTATTCAAACCTTTCCAATACTAAATTATTTTGAGGACCATGTATTACTTAAGGTCCTATAATAATATAATATATATATAGTAATATATATATATTATATATATATATATATATATATATATATATATATATAATATATTATATTATTATATATATTATATGAATAATATAATATAATATATATATATATATATAATAATGCCACCTACAACGGTTTACATTAGCCGTCTTATGTATCTTAAAAACTATTAAATGCTTACAGTAAAACGGAAATACATTGGTGAGATATGCTAAGCCTGAGGTCACTAATTTTTAGTGCGGAAAAATGTAAAAAAATAAAAAAAAAAAAAAAAAAAAAATAATATATATAATATATATCCCTACAAAAAAATAATATATACCTACAACACAGCGAAAAGGAATATATTTTTTGGAATCCTGGTAAAATTTTCACATAGGAAAATGCTTTATATGGCACACTAGGGGGCTTCAAGCCGACGGGGAACACAAGGGGGGGACGTTTTCCATACCCCGTTAGGGGAGGGGCGGAGGAACCACCACGACACGACACGCAAATACCAAAGAGCGGGGGTTCCGGAGAACCCTCCCGGAGGGGGGGGAAATTAGTCCTATCCCGTAGTGTCCCCGGAAGGCCGAGAGACCCCGACTCCTGCATCGGTGCGGTATCCCCTTGGGTATTCTTTAGTGAAAAAAAAAGCAAAATTTAATAGGAAAGGTCTATTTATTTTTAAACGAGAAAACTATTTAAATTTTAACGAGAAATACAGATAAAAGGTCTCTAATAGGCAAAACCCACTTTGTAAATCCATACACCAATAATGTTTAAACAATTTATTTTTTTTTTTGTATTTTATTATTTATAATTTTCCTACGTATTTTTACCAGGATTCCAAAAATGTAATTCTTTTTCGGCTGTAGCTATTGTACGTTTTGAGTTTTGATTTTTTTGTTGATTTTTTTTTTTTTTTTTTTTTTTTTTTTTTTTTTTTTACATTTTCCGCACTAAAATTTGACCACCAGCTTTCCACCAATGTATTCCGTTTTACTTTAGGCCTTAATAGTTTTTAAGATACATATGACGGAAATACTAATGCTATTTACTCTTGGGTATTCCTTTAGTTAAGAAAAAAAATAAAAAAAAATTAAAAAAACCTGACTGGGAGTCGGAAAACGTAACTGGTCCTATATTAATTTTTGACAAATCTATGTTTTCAAGCCCTTAAATACGTTTAGGATATTCAAATACTAGAATTATATAAAAAAAAAAAAAAAAAAAAAATATTCAAACCTCACACAGAGTCTTAAAACATAACAGGTGCGCTATATATATATATATATATGTTATTATCATATTATATATATATATACTAATAATATATATAATATACTGATAATAATATATATATATAACTATATATATTTATAACTATATATAATATATATATATATAATATATATATATATATATATATATATTATATAACTATACTATATAAAATATATATATAGGGCGCCAGGTTTCCATTAACCGTTCATAGTGTATCTTTAAAAAACTATTAATCTCACAAAAAGTTAAAACGTAAAATACATTGCTGGAATGGCTGGTCCAATGCTGAGGTCCTGGAAATGTAAAAAAAAAATAAAAAAAAATAAAAAAAATAAAAAAAAAATATATCTAAAAACTACAATAGCCTAACAGCGAAAAGGAATACCATTTTTGGAAAATTTCCTGGTAAACATTTTCACATAAGAAAAATGTAAAAAATAAATAATAATATAAAAAAAAAAAAAAAAAAAACATTTTTTTAAATTTTTGTTTTTTTTTAAATTATTTTTTTAAATTAGTAAATTAATGAATTAGAAGGGCCTATTTTAGAGACCTTTTTATTAGGTTTCTTCTCTC
>JABUQX010116760.1:0-10000 GCA_015478945.1 Trachelipus rathkii
AAATATAGTTAAAATAAAAATATACTATATTATTACATTTTTATAATTATATCTTATTTCATATTGAATTTGAAACTGTATATAATATTACCTTTTTTACATATATCCTTTCCTTTTTTAGTTTACAAATAAATTCCCTATTCGAGCTCTACATTTTCTATACTACCCGATGAGAATGAGCTTCAAATATCTAAATAGGAATAAAATAAGGGACCCCCCCCCCCCCCCCCTATACTCCTTCCATATAAATTAAGGAATGATCATCATATAATCAACAGTATCGTAGCCCCTCAATATTTTTTTTCCTTCTTTATATTTTTATTTCTATATATCTCTCTCTCCTATTATTAACTCCATCAATGCTTTTATATATATATATATATTAGTAATTATATCATTATTTTTATATATAATCCTTTCATAACAAAAGTCTCTTATTATTATATATTGTCTACATGACAATATTATCTCCTAAAGTGTCATATATACTCTACTCCCCTTTTAGAAAAAAAACTAATCATAAAGAAATTGGCAAATAAATATACATATAAAAAATTTCTGGAATATAAATAAAAATAAATAAAAAAATTATATTCATTTTTATCTTCAGCGTGAAAATATTCCATATCCCACCCCCCCTCTTTATTTAACAACTAGTGAGTTCCTCCACCCCCCCTTCAACTCAACTTTTTTGCCAAGATTTTTCTTATTTTTATTTACCTTATTTTTATTTTCACGTTGTATCCCTTCCTCCCCATTCATACCTTCTTTATTTTCTATGTTGGTAATATAGTGGTCCCTAATATTTCCTTCCCTTGTGAGTCCTATTTCCTTATTTATCTATTACCCCGGGTAGAGTTTTCCCCCCTCCTATCAGTTTTACTTCCCTTCACTACTCCCCCATACCTATTCCACTTTTATCACCTGGGGCCTTTTAACTATATATATATCTAATATATATATATATATATATATATAATATATATATATATATATAATATATATATATATATCTCCTATATATTATACTATTATATATAATTATCATATACCTTATGAACTTACTGATTGTATAGGGGTATTTTACTAAAAAATTCCCCCCTCCTATATCATTTTATACCCATATGGAGTAGTGAGTCTCCACTCTATCACCCCTAAACGTATTACTATATGTATATTTATATTAATTTCATTTTATATATAAATATATATAATATTCTATATAACTATATATTATATATCATATATTATATATATATATATAATATATTATATATATATATATATATATATTATAATATATATATATACTTATTTATATATATATACTATAATACACCCCTATTATTTTTTATTTTCTACCCCTACCCTCCACTCACCCTATACCTAACTTATATTTGGCCCACCCCCCTAACCCAATTACTTATTTAACTTTTAATATATATTTATTTGGTTATTATTTTTATTATAATTAAATTATAAGGTTAATCTATAAATATACTATTTCCTATAAAAATATATTTATACTTTATATATTTTTATTCTAATTTTCCAGTTTATTTTATATAGTGTCTCAGATCACCCCGCGGGTTGCTCGTAAATTGAGCATTTATCAAAGTGAATTATCCTTTATTGCAACTTCTATTAAGTATATAAATTTCTAACATTGCAAAATTAAACTACTAACAAAGAATTAATATGCTGGTCTCCAGTCTCGGAGCCCATTTTCCTCTCTTCCCTCTTCTTTGACATTTGTGACAAATTTGTGGTGGTTGCCCACCGGACTTCTGCAACTTTGCTAAATTTGTTCTTATTTGAGTCCAGTTTTTCTCTCTTCTGTATACGCGGGGGCACCCGCCTCGATGTCATCCATCGCCTGGAGCCAGAAACCGCCTATAGTAGACAGAATTTGCCGCAGTCAAGATGCACCACGCACCAGCCACTCATATACTCTATACCCTTAGAGTGAATTCCTCGCTAACAACATGTCTGAAATATCGTCATATATGGTTCTTCTCTACGGCCCCCAAGGGGCGGTGTACGCAACACTCCACTTGCATGGATCCATATATTTTTTCTGCCCCCCTCTAATTGTTATGGCTATCATCTGACGAGGTGGGCTAACCTCATATCTCTCTTCTCTAATCCCTCTTGCCATTTCACACTCCTCTACTTATTCCACCTTATTCTGTACATAACTGTCCAGAACTCACAATTCCTCTCTTCCTCTCAGGCATTACCTTTTACTCGACTGATCCTACTTTGTTCGTGCGTTTCTCTTTTCAGCCGGTTCTATTTCCCACCTTAACTATCAACTATTATTCACTATGCCCGTAACTAATATATATATAAATAAATATATAAAACTATAATGATAATAATAATATAATGTATATAATAACTGATGTAGTGTATAGTGTAGTGGTGTTTTTAAAAATATAATCCTTCCGAAAAATTTATTCTTCCCCTCTTTCCCAAACAATCCCCCTTTCCTATTTCTCATTAAAATCCCACCGCCTTTGAATTGAAAAAATAGGGAATCCCAAATAAATGGCCTTTCCTTTTATAAACCTGTTCCCTCCCTCCTTCCCCTCCCCCGGGTTTAGACTAAAAATTCTTTTCACCCATTAAAATATTTATTTTTAATTCAATATACTTTAGACTTCAGTACAAAAGTTCCTCACCTTCCCTAAGTGAGCTAGGCCAATAAATATCTTTTTATTTTATCACTACTTTCGGGTCATCAAATGTTTAACTACTAATTTTTTTTTTTGCTGCTCTTTGTTTTGTCATCTTACCTTCACCTATATACAGAAGTACGCAAGTTAATATATCATATAATGATAGACATATTATTCTTTCTATTTATACTACTATCTTTATACTCTATACCTACTATATATATATACCTATACATTAGAAAATAATATTTTAAAAAAGTCGGGTTTACTTCCACTGAATTGTCATTCCTGTAAAGTGGAAATTCTCTTCGAAGTTGCTTATACTCGGATTCTCCAAGAGCGATATTTGCGTATTCCGTGTACTCTCATCTAGGCACTCCCACGCCACATGTAATAGGTATCCACAGTCAAATCTTATTTTTTATTTATACTTTAATAATTATATTTTAATATGTAAAGATTAAAATTCTTTGAAAATTGAATTTTTCAGAAATCTAAGTTTTTTTAAAAAGGGAAAAGACTAAAACGATTTAAAACGACGATTTTAAAAGAGGAAAAAAGTTTTTTTTTTCTAATTTCATTTTGTGAAAGAAAATATTAAGATGAGTTAATAATAATAATAATAATAATAATAATAATAATAATAATAATAATAATAATAATAATAATAATAATAATAATAATAATAATAATAATAATAATATAATAAAATATAACCTGGGTTGCGGAGCCAGTAACGGCTCCGGCTCCACCATTTTACAATTAACGGACTAGGACTCAGGCTCCGACTCCATTAATTTAAAGTTAACCGACTCTCGGCTCCGGCTCCGGCTCCGGCTCCGACTTCACTTCTTAGTTAAAAATTCATCTCCTTTTACTCTAAGTTTAATACTTTAAGTTATAAATTTTTCTGGTATGATAAATAAGATTGGTTGTTAGTGACACCTTTATTTTGACTTACTATTTAAAATTTAAAAAAATATTTTATTGAAAATTTAAAAAAAAAATAAAAAAAAATTATAATTTACTTTCTTTCTAACTTTTAAAATAAATAATTCCACTTTGAATATGAACATATGAAACATAATTTTCTTCAAAACTGTTTTTCTCAAAAAATAAAACTGCTTTAAACAAGTCCTCCTTTAACGATGGCCTTAGATTCGATTTTATTATTTTTAAATCCGAAAATAAGCTCGTAATACTTACTCAATTGAGTGTAACTGTTTAACTGTAACTGTTTAAGCGCCATCTTGGAAAATTTTAGGATAATTAGGGATTGACTCAGCAACTGTTAACATTGATTTCTGATTTTCTGATCGATATTTGTTATCTCATGCGTTATATAATTCTGCTTATATTTTTCCAGAGGATTTTTAGGTTGAAGGCTTTTATTGAATGACTTATTTTTTAATTGCTTTTCTGGGTGCTCCAGTTGCTCCCATTGTCTATTAACACTGGCTTCTTCATTTTCGCCTGACAAGATACCACAAAAAGGAATTCCTGAAACTGATGAATTATCCGAGTCCGACTTGGGATTCCTGGTTGATAATATTTAACGTCTTAGTTCACAAAGTGCATTTCAGCTTTTAATATCAGATCTCCAATCTGAAGAACGAGGAAATGAACGACTCTTAGAGGAAGACTCCGAAAAAAATATTTTGTTTTTAGTTATAGAGAGAGAGAGAGAATGAGTTAATGTTTATATATAAGCTATGAAGATCGAGAGAGAGAGTAGACGAGAGAAGATGAGAGAGAGAGAGCAAGTAGTAGCACGAGAGTGAGAGACGAAATAGTACGAATATGTTATCAACTGAATATAATCTTTCTTATTTTCATTTCTTTTCTACGAAATAAAGAATGGTGAATTTATTATCCATATTTCAATATAGATTTGTAAATTCCAGTGTCGATTTGTATATTCTAATTACATATTCCAATATCTTTCCCATTGAATATATATAAATAATTAAAATGAGTAAAATAGTGTATAATACAATGTACGATAACTGCTTTAAAAATTTATTCTCTTATGCGCGAGTGGTTATAAAGTATGAAAATAAAAATTTTATATAAAATAATATATTATCACAGTTAGTGATAACATACAGTGGTAATGAAAAATAGTAATTACTTAATAAATTTTACAAATACGAAAATTTATCTATCTTCTTTGTTCTTTGGAACTTTTTCTAAATAAATTGTTTTGATTCTAAATTTATAGTTTAAAAAGAATTTGCTTATACACCTGTAACAGATACGGTCGTTAGTTTGAGGATGAATGAGGTTTTCTAAATTTAAATATTAACAGTTAAATTAGTGTGGGGACATAAATAAATTGTTAAAATATTAATATTCATATTAGCTCGTGTTTATTCTATGTTCGACTCTGAAGATCACTAGTACTTTCGTTTTGCATTCCAAATCAATCTGTATCACTAAGAAAAAAAAAAAAATAATTTCTTGCTCGAACAGCTTCGTTGTCGGTCATTATAAAAAATATGCACTTCATATTTGAGGCTGTTCTCTCACCTACATTTTTCTTTGTATGAACAAGGTACTTCGATCTCGTTTTATGCTATACGTTTATCCGTTATCCCTAATATAGACGTAATCTAATTAACTCCTGCCTAATTAACTAATTATGGCCCTCCCCCTTTCTTATTCTCCCACGCCCAGCTCAGAAGGAGACACGAAACTCAACCATCCACTTCATATAAAAAGAAACTAAAAACATCATGCCTTTTTTGACTTTATTTGAGAATAAAAAAAAAAGCGTAATTGAAGATTGAAGTTGGTTGTAAGAGTGGAAAAAAGATACATGTTTATTGCGCATAATTCTTGGTTTGTCACTCGTTTGAATAAAATCTGAATATAAATTTATGCACATGCCAACAGCGTGTAAAGAATTATGAGGAGGTATTATGGTTTTATTTGTACGACTGTGTGGCTGTAAGTATAGAAAACACGAGGACAAACAAGATTGCTGTTTATCTGGGTAAAGAGTATCTCTTATTGATGATGGTGATATATATGTGATGAAAGTCCACTAGAAACGCCTGGTAAGACAGGTTATTGAAGTCTTTAAGCAGCCAAGAGAATCATTCTAATTAGTGCGATAATAAGAGTTAACTTGTTATAGCGTGAAGGATGAGAAAAAACTCGGACATAAAGTGTCTATAGTTGCAATATTGGCGTTATGTTTGGGCGGCACTTTATATAAGCTGATGCTATTATTGTGTGTGCTGTGCGCCCATTATCTTCGCAGCTCAATGAAAATCCAGACGAAATGATTAGGTACGCTTTAAGTCCGTAAGTGGCCAGCGATAGAGTTGTTTTTATTTTTATAATTCATCGAGTGATAATACAAGTACTAAATCATTCGAAATGCGTCTGTAGGCACCAATAAAAGTCGAAGAATTTATTTAACTTATTGCGTGGCTTACAAGTATCAATCGAGCGGTAAACCTATTTTTAGGATGACGTGCCCTAGATCACCTGAAATATACTTCTGTACAGGCTACGCTTGTTCAAACCTATTTAGGTAAAATATAATGGTGGTAATAACAGGGGCTATGATATAGGTGATATATAGCCTTATACCCTCTGTTATGATTATAATAAATCAGTTTTCAAATAAATAAGTAAATTTATTAATTACTCACTATATCAATACTTCTTACGCATTATTATTGCTCTTATATTTATTTTATTATTATATACGGTTTCATAATACCCTATATACCGTACTAATATTAGGTCACCCCTACCCCTACTCATAGGTAATAGAACTTTTATTTTTATTTATTTTACAGTTAATATCATATTAATCAGAATAAAATAAAAAAAAAATTGGTTTGAAGGCGGTGTAGCTATAAGGGTATGAGAATATATACCTAGTAATAAAACCCCCCCTTTTTAAACTTATTTACCACCCAGAAGGATACTGATTGTTATTTACTATCACTCACTAACTATAACGTTGTATGGAGTACAGGCTAGTAGAAATACTATAGTATAGTAGGAAATAGTAATATAGATATATATAATACTACTATAGGTTATATACTTCACTAGTGTAATATCATAGCGCTAATACTATAATACTAGTATGAATATATATAAGTGATATGTTATATATAGTATACACGGTTATATATATATATGCGGTAGTATATACTCTGCCTAATCTTCCTAATAACACCGAATTTAGGTGCCAGTATATGAGTGGAGAGTCACCTTTTCTCAGTTTGAAGATAATTATTACTACGAGTGTTTAAGTTTATCTATATACTATTTATCAGCTTGATCATACCCTACTCATCCCTGTTATAGCTCTAATAAAGAATAAATCTAAAGCCAACTATAATTATATTTTTAATACTTATTTTTATTTTCACTTAAATTAATATTATTATTCCAAACCAAAAGTATCAAATAAAAAAAACTCACTATTCAACTAACCCTATAATAGTTTCTCAAAACATGTCCTACTAATATTTAATTAAGGAATGAATAATAATTATAATAATTCGGTTTAACGAACAAGCACACCTAAATATAAGTATTGATATATAAGGTGAATAAAGTGTTTTTAGTGAGGGGTAGGTTTTAATATTATAACTCTCTTTGAACCTATAAAATATAATAATCACCCCCGTATATATTATTATCACTTATATATATTATGTATAGTTACTATATATTATAATTATTGATAAAAATAAAATTAACCAATAGAAGAACCCATTATTATGGGCATGGTTTTCTATCAATTCCTGGCGCAGCATCCTTTTTCAAGCAGTCCAAGAAAATTTATGTCGCTTATTCTTTAGATTTGTTATACACGAGACGATAATAACCGACTCTATGCTTTTCTTTGTTTATAATAAGGACAATCTGCGCTTTTTTATTTCGCATACGCAAGTCCTTGAGATTAGCTTTTGTGCGTGATAGGTGACAAACGAGATTTGAATGCACTTTATACATATGAAAAAGTATATTCTCTAAAGATTAACACAAATATGTGCATGTGTTTTACAATTCCGGGAATTAAGGGAATCAAACTCCTGCAGAACCACCGTTTTTTAAATGCAACAAGTTTTAAAAAAGAGGATACATGAATATTAATATTTAATATAAAATTTCAATTGTTCAACTAGGTAAACTTGACACACATGCAGTGCTAAACATAAACTATTCTTTAACGAAAATCAATTTAATTAAATTTTATTGTATAAAACATGATTACTCTTGTTGAGTATAAAGATAGCTTAATTAATATTACTTCTTACTGTATATATATAATTTAGTAGCATATGGTTTACATTTTATATTATATATTTATCTCACCCACATACGATGATCTTATTAATAGTATAACTAAATAATCGTTATTTTTATAAATAAGTGTTTATAATAAATATATGTGGTTTTTTTTATTATGGGTTAGGGTGAGGCGGGTGAGGTTTTCTAACTGTCCAAGATCTTTAGAGGTTATTTATTCCTCAACCTTATTTCACCTGTCAATTAATTATCATTATTTATATTTTATATTATTTCAGAGATATGATATAAAAATTGATTTCCTCTTAGATCATTTTGTACACATAGTCCATTTAGTCTATTCTCCTTTTTCTTTAATATTAACTCTTACGAGATACGCCTCTTACTCAATAGGGAATAGAGGAATATCAGTTGGTTTGGGAAAAATCTTCTGGTTAATTTATTATTTTATACCCGTCAGCGCCTGAAGATGTCAAAATATTAATAATAATATAATTATAATTCTCAACTATAATGCTAAATAAGTCGAGGAAAAGAGATATCTATTTTGTGGAATCCTTTTGTTAAACACTCCTAAATTAGTGATCTAGGCAACAAAAATAGTAATAAGAAAAGAAGGTCTAAACATACAAAATAATGGCTAATTTTTTATAGGCGGGGATCTGCAGAGTGACGGACGGGGTGACAATAAGAATAAATCTACTATATATTTAAAAATTTTAATTTTGTGTTTAATGTAAAGCTGATAATAACAAAACAGAGCACACTTTGTGTAGTGGGGCTGAGCCGACGGGAACATCTAGGGAGGATTGGTGATTTACGGTGATTCCCATAACACGCTGGGGAGATAGGGGTGAGGAACCGTTCGCGTCGTTAACATTCCTTTTTTTCACTTTTATTATATAGAGTCGGGGGCTCCTCTCCGGAGAACACATCCCCGAGGGGGAGAGAGAAAATAAGTATTTCCTTGAGCTCCTTTAGTTCCCCCGGAAGGACCGATGGACACCGAACCTGCCATTCGGTGCGGTAATACCCCCCTCGGGTCTTTCATGTAGTTAAAAAAAAAAACACCACTTTACTAAGAGAAGTCTATTTTATTTAAGACGTGTAGTAAACGTTTATAAAAGGTTCTCGTAAAAGTAGTATTTCTAACTCGTTGTATTTATATAATTATTAACACAATTTTTTTTTTTATTATTTTTACATTTTCCGCTCTAAAGTTAACTTAGCTTCAGCAATGTATTTACTTTCCCAAGGTAGATGTTGTAGTTTTTTGAGATAATGATGGTGGCTTCTTCTAGAGGCTGACCGATATCGCTATTATAGTAATAGTCGATATCGAGAATCTGGACGGCACAATGTAAGCTTAACCATATATATATTTATAATATAATTATATTTATATATATATTTATACTAAATTATTTATATATGATATAATATAATATATATAGTATATATATATAATATATATATATGTATATATATTAAATATATATATATAATATAGTATCATTAATTCTATTATAATTATATATAATAGTAATATAATATATATTATATTATTTATATTATATAATATAATATATATATAATTATTATAATATATCTATTATAATCTATATATATGTAATATATAATATATATATATATTATATATAATATTATATATATATTATATATATAAGTATATAATATATATATATATATATATATATTAATTATATATCTATATATTATATATCAAGGGTCAAGGTAGGGGGGGGTTTGGGGGTCAGAACCCCCTCCGAAATTTATGCAATAAGGGAATTTTATTTTTAATAAATACTAATATAAGTATTATTATTAAGTTAATATTATATATATATTATATGTATTATAATTATATATTTATATATAGATATATATATTATATATTATATATATATAATTATAATATTTATATATTAACGGTATATAAATATAACTTACAATTTTTTTACACGGTACGCCTTTGTAATATATATTATATATATATTATAGTGTATAGAAATATT
>JABUQX010116760.1:15000-30000 GCA_015478945.1 Trachelipus rathkii
TAGGAAGCTGTTCTGGAAGAATGTATGAAAGGTTAATAAAGAGAGTAATGGGAACCTTCATAGAATAATTAACATGGATGGTGCTTTCGTAACTCATGAACGTGAGGAGAGTGTGGAGGGAACATTTCGCAAATCTGCAAAACGTTTTCAGTGATGAAGACGTGATGGTGAATGCTTATGGGTTTGATGGTGCAAGAAGAAGTAGGTATTTTAGGAATGAGGTAATTAGTAGGAAGGGGTAATAGGTAGAGTGAGAAAGTTGAAGAATGGTAAATCAGCTGGTATTACTGGAATTACAGGTAAAATGATTAAGAATGGATGTGAGATTTTGATTGACTGGGTAAGGAAGTTGTGCAACAGTGTTTGTGAAGGTTGTAATTCCGGGGGAACTGGAAGAGAGCATTGATAGTCCCTTTGTATCAGGGTAAGGGTGATAAAGGGAACAGTAGAAACTACAGGGTAATTAGTTCATTTAGTGTTATAGGGAAAATAACTGCTGGTATTTAGGTTGAAAGAGTGAGTCGAGAGACTGATGGATTAATTGTTAAAGAACAAGATGCATTTATAAGTGGTAGAGGATGTGAAGAACAAATTTTTACATTGAAACAAATGAATGAAAAAACGAGAGAGAGGAGAAACTTTTTTAGATTTTATGGACTTGCAATAGGCGTATAACAGGATTAATGGGGAAGCTCTGTGACAAGTGATAATGATATATGGTGACCTTGGTAGACTGGAATTAAAAGTATGTATGCTGGGAGGGAAACGCATGTAAGAATAAATGGAATGAAGAGTGAACGGTTTAAATTTAAAGCAGAGTGAGGTAGGTATTTGTTATGTTTCCACGGCTATTTAATTTAAATATAGATGGGGTGATGAAAGAATTTCTGGTAAGATTTTCAGGTTAGGATATTAGACTGATGGATAACGAAAGAGAGTGGAAGGTGGTTTGCTTATTGTACGCAGATGATTTGGTTTTTTTTGTATTGAATCTGAGAAAAGTTTGAGAAGATTGGTAGGTTGTTTGGGAGGATATGTAAAAGGAGGGATTTGAAAGTAAATGTAGCAAAGTGATTGATGATGGTAGGTGAGGAGAATCCGCAGTGTGAAATCATTTTAAATGGTAGACAACTAGAATTGTGTAGTAATTTAGCTTTGTTTTTGTTTTGTTTTTTGTCTCATCAATTACGGTTTATTATTTATTTTTTAGGGTTGTCGTTGAGAACGTCGCACAACAGGAAGCGAGCTCCGGTAAGAAGGAGTATACTGAGGAGTGCAGTGTTAACGTTTTGATTTAAGAAGTGTTTTTTTTAAGTAATAGACTTTTTTATGATAATGGTTATATAGTTATATATTCATGATATATTCCAGTTAAAAGTATGTTACTTTGTTTAAATATAAAGGGAACATATTAAAAGAACTCATGTACACAGTTTCGACTTTTTTTCTTTTTTCCCCTTTTATAAGTGTGAAAAAGGCAGGCAACTGTATGACAGTTTACACTGTGGCTGGACGTATTTAACGTTGATAACAGAAGTAAATAATAAAGACATTATTTTTTAATTATTAATATTTTATTTTCAGTGTATTTATAATTATTATTATTGTTATTTTTTATTATATTATTTTTATGATATGATTATTTGTTAATGTTTTTTTTCAGTCTGAATCTGGATTTCCCGAGAAGGCTGTTTCTTGTTCGAGAGTTGTTTATGTCGAGGGTGTGTTGTCCTTCAAGATGAGCGATTGTTTTTATTACTGTATGAGTGTAAGTGTGATGTTTTAGTTGATTAATTTTTGTTGATGAATGGAGCTTGGATTAATAAGAGTTGTTTTTATCTTTAGCATGAATTTTGCGAATTGGTGTGTTGCTGTATGGGATTCGTCCGGCTTGTTTGATGAAATGTAAAGAAACGTGGTCAACAAGGCAGAAATAAGGCATCTGTTGCGGTGGTGAGGGTATTTTTATTTTTTATTAATTTGTATATTACTTATTATTTAATTTCATTTCATATCTTTAAAATTTTTTTATATTGTGTATAAAGGGTATTTATTAGATTCATACTTATTCTTGAGTCTTATTTAAATTTAGATTCATAAGATAAAAAATTATTAATTAATATATTTATATTATATTGATTATATATTAAATTATAGATGTTCCAGAGTATTAAAATATGGTTTATTATATTATATATTAGTTATTTTAATATTGATATCAATATATATTTGTTTGTTTTGATTGCTTAATAGATGCGATGGATTTTTGAATTAATCTATTTTCGGTGTTTTTTTTTGAGGCTTATTCAAAAAGTAATTGTCAGTAAGCAATTGAACAGCTGGCAATACTAAGGTTGGATATTGAAATTAAATTGGAGAAAGATTGAATGAATTTTTTATGAGCTTTAGGGTTTATGATTATATAATTAGAAACTCGAGAGTAAAGATAGCACGGAAATCTAAAGAAAGATTTGAGGAGTGGAGAATTGAAAAGGAAAGGATGAGATTGTGTGGAAAGGAGAATTTAGAAGGGGATTTTGGAGATGTGTGGACAGATTGGAGGAGATAATTTGATTAAATTGCAAAGGAGGATTATTGGAGAATTGTATGGTGAAGTAAGGAGTAGTAGCATTGGAGATTGAGAGAGATAATATTGGTGACTGTACGAAAGAATAATATTTTTTTTATTATCCCGCGAAAGGTACACTGTACACATAGACAAGAGATTAACATTCTTTTAAGATGGAGGAGTTTTTTTTATGCCAATGAATTGTTCATATTTAGGAAGTACTACTTATATTTTCTGATTGTAGAAGGTATCGGTTACTTGTATGAGAGTGAGGGAGTTGGTCTACAGTTGTATGTGGTGTTAGCGTGAGGGTGGAGTATGTGTCAGTTTCAATAATTTTATTGTGCTCTTGTCTTTTGGTGTTTGATTTGTTGGTCTCAAAATTTCATTGTACTATTGTCTGTTTGTTTGTTCTTTGGTGTTTCTTTCAGGTAGACTCCACGACATAAGAGATTGTTGGTGGCTAAAACCGAACAAGAATTGAGCATCGGGGTTTAAATATTTATGTCTGTTATGTTGATAAAGGGAACGGATGATGCTGAGTAGTAGTATGGAAGTTGTGAGTGGTAGGCAGGTGTCTTGTTTGCATGATGAAATCTTTAGTGAATGCAAAGGTATAAGTTATAGTAACATAGCAAGCAGTTATTTATATGCTGGTGATTGGTTTGCATAGTAAGTGAAAGCTTGTGTAAATATAAGAGGCAAGATTTAAGGTGCAATCGTTCAGATGGATAATCTTAGGGGCGTATTAGGTGTGAGAAGAATTGATAAAATGAAGAATGAATGTATTAGGGAGTTGTGGGGTGTGAGGAAAGGAGCAAATAAGGGTATTAAAGTGGTTTGGTCATTTGGAAAGGATGGATGGTAGTCGTTGATTAATGCGTGTATAGATGTGAGTTGTGTCCGAAAAGCAACGTTGGGATGACGTGCAGAAGTGAATTGGTCAGTAAAGTGGTCTGAAGCGATAGGGAATGGGTGAATTTGAAAAAACTAGGAAAAATTGGTTGCGGAATAGAGAAAGTTAAATGGCGGTGGTTTTTCTGAAGGGGTTATGGTATGTGAGCTGGCCCAGGGAATAAATGCTGACAATGACAAGATACTACTGCGGGGGTCTGTCGCGGTGTTGTGAATCTCTAGGATGAAATTTGGCTGAGACGGGATTGCACTTAAGGGTATGAGGGTAGAGTATGGGGGCGTTCTATACTGCGACTTAGGTCATGTCTTATACTTGGATTTATATCCGACCCACAATCTGTGGGGAGGGTGAAATGAGGAAGATATATGCTGCATGCAGCCTACATTTTTTGTCTACAAATAAAACTCACCAGAGTTGGGGAAACAAATTCCATATCAGAATCAAAGACCGACCATGGTTCTTGACACACGGCATTTGAAAGTGTGACAGTCAAATGAAGTAGTTAAAATAGAAGAACGGGAGTGTATCCTGACAGCTATTCCAGCCACCAATAATAATCCTTATAAACCTATTAATCTCTTAAGAACACAATTAAAACACTCAACACCATTGTCTTATTGTGATGAGACACAAAAATTATTTATTCAGCTAATAAAAAAATTTGAAAAAAAGGTGAAAATTCTTAGATATACTAATATATAAAATAAATTAATTGAGAAAGTTGATAGTGCAGACTTTAATATAAGAAACAAGAAGGTTGGAATGACTTGCTTCAGTGGTTTGGAGATTAAGCCGGTTAGATCAACTATCCCCTGCATAATAGTATAATTTTATATTTTATACGAATAGGTACTAAATAGATTATAATGGTATTATATTATAGTAGTATATATTTGTAGACTTAATTATATATATATATTATAATATTAATAATTATATAATATATATATTATAAATTAATATATATATATATATATAGATAATATAATATATTATATAATTATATATATTATATAAATATATTTTATAATATGATATATAAATGTATATATATATATAATTCTACTATATAAACTTAAAGCCGTCTCCTCTTATTAAATTTGAAATATATTAAATATATTGGGATGAAAAGGGAATCGGATGATGATGAATGTAGTGTTATATTTTTGATGAATGGTAGGGAGGTGCCTGGTGCAATTAAATCTTGGTGATGTAAAGCGAGGAAGTCTTTGATTGTTAGTATCGGTAGTAGTTGTTTTATTGTTTAATTGTTATTAGTGAAACTATGGTTGGAAGTAGAGGTGAATATCTTAAGGTACAATATGTTCCAGATGGACAATCTTAGGGGGTGTTTTTGTGGTAAGAAGATATTGGATATAATGAGGAATGGAACGTGTTAGGTGAGTTGTGTGTGTGAAAATAGGCGTAAATGAGAGAGTAAATGAGAGTATTGAGATGGTTTGGTCATATGGAAAGGGGATGGATGATAGTCGGATTTGTTAAGCGGATGTTAGTGGTGAGTGTGCGAGACTCGATCGGCTTGGAGATCGAAGAAAAGTGGATTGAGGCAGTAAGGGAATGCCTGACAAGAGAGGAGTGTGAGTTGGCAGGGGAGACGAGAGGTGTTATACAAGGAGTGAATGGCGGGATTTTGTGAGGGGGAGTAAATGCATATGGGCTTTTCCCAGGGGATAAACCCACATTAACGAGATACACAGTGAGCGGTCCCTGTCACAGCTTAGTGTAAATATAGGGTAGATTTTCTGACTGCGACCGAGGTTCTCACTTAGGTATAGAAAGGGCGGTGAAGATAAGGGGAAAGTTCTTTGACTTGCGTCATGTCTTCTACTACTTTTCTGTGTATGTTGTGTGCTACGCACCTCATTCGCAATCTGGAGATAGGATCGAGAGAAATGATATAATATAGTACATGTTAGGTATATTATATATATATACTATAAGTATTATATACTGTATGTATCATCCCAGTTTTGAGGTAATGTTATTAGATATCGATTGTTTTTTTCCGATTAATCGAGTTATGGAATGTGTTACCCATCTTTATAAGAATAGTTTGTTCGAACACGGATGGAGTAACGATTGATTAGTTAATTACATAAATAATTTTTTCAAAAATGAATATTTGTTTATAGTTACGTTTATATTTTTAATTTGTTTATTTAAATAAAAATTTATGAAAAATTAAATAAAATTAAAACTTTGACATATATATATAATAATAGTAATATTTTACAGTTTTTTTTTTAATTAACATATAAAAAAAGAAATTAAATATCTCGTTATATTGATATAATCATTTCTTAATTTCGGTTACAGGTACTTTAAGTATAAATTTTATTTAGTTTAAGCTCGTTGGGTTGAGACATATTTAAGATAGCTGTTGTGTTAGGTTAGGTTTAGGTTGGTTAGGTTAGGTTAGTTTAGTTAATGCAGTTAACTCTTCCTACCTACTCTAACTTAATTTTAACATAGCTTTAACTTAACTTAACTTAACATAACATAACATAACATAACTTAACTTAACTAACTAACTTCAAAATACTTATTTAACCTAATATAAAACAATAATTTATGAGTAATATGATAAAAAATGTAGATTAAGTGTGATTAACTGTTATTTACTTGTATAAATTTGTCTGTTATGTCATAATTATTATATTATAGTATATATTATATTATTATTATATTGTATAGTATAGTTATATATATATATTATTTATATTTATAATATTATATTATATATTATTATAATCTATATAATTTATTATATATAATATATCTATAGAATATAGGATAGTATATTATAATAAGAATATGAAAAGGATCATGAATACTATATATAATATAATATAAAATAGTGAAATAAATATTTTTTTATTTTATGGTGATTTATATTTTTAATAAGGTGGTGCAATAAATTATACTTTTTGTTTTTTATTTTTTATTTTATGCTCGATTGCATGCATTCTAAATCGCACTGTATATAAATTCAACGAGAATCCAATTAATAGATTCTAGAGGCATATTTATAAAATCGGATTATCTTTTCTCACATTTGATGATTGAATACATTCCCTAGGGACTATTACATATACTTATATTATATATATATTATATATAATAGTATATATTAATTTAAGATTAATATAATTATATATTATATATATATAATATATAATTAATATTAATATATATGATAAATTCAAAAATCATTTATTATTTAAGTTAATTTCATATAAATAGAAATAAAGAAAAATTTAAAAAACGTTAGAAATAAGAGATATCGTCGATAATTTGAAGAGCGGATTCCTCTAAAGCGTCTGATTAATAGAAATTTAATCTAATTATAATGGCAGAAAATATATCGGACATATGCTTCAACTGATGAATACGACTGTTACCACACACCACATCACATATATATATATAACTATATATATATAGCGATAACGTATGTAATTAACAGATTATACTAATAATAATACTAATATATATATATTGTTATAATATACATATTATAAATATAATTATATATTTATAATATTGAGGATATATATTAGTTACTAATATATATAATACTAATTGATGGATATATATATGATAGATATGAGGTGTTGCGATACGGTAACGGATAGTAAGAAGATTCAGTGGATAAAAGGAGCCTTCTCTTCGTTAAGGATGCTTAAATTTTTCTATCGGAAATGACAGGATGATAGTTTGAGGATTGAGATTTCCCTAATTTCTTTGCATTTGCGTTAGTTTTGGATTTGCTTTTAATGATTTTAGTTTAGTTTTCCGCGTACAAAATAAAAAAAAAAAAAAACATAGTGAAATGCTTTGCAATAGACACACATCAACTAAAAACAAAACATTGCCAACAC
Source organism: Trachelipus rathkii (assembly GCA_015478945.1). Classification (NCBI taxonomy): domain Eukaryota; kingdom Metazoa; phylum Arthropoda; class Malacostraca; order Isopoda; family Trachelipodidae; genus Trachelipus; species Trachelipus rathkii. The sequence goes on from JABUQX010116760.1 coordinate 22,388, forward strand.
ATATAAACAATTATAATAAATAGAATAATCCTAAACTCTCTTGCATGCTCTGAAGAGTTCGACTATCTGGATTCGAAACACGTTATGGTGGCTAGAATTTTCAAAGTGTGATTTAACCGAAGCAAGGGTTTGCTATAAGGCTAGCAACCTGGTGCATTAATGCACCTGGTCAGGAAATTACATATAATTCATTTCCTCTGCCAGAACGCTACTGGGGTATGGTAATTGAACTCCAAATCATTGGATAGACGGTTCTGGTGGTATATATATATGTAATATATTTATATATATATATATATATATATAGTATATATATATTTTATATATATAAATATATAATATTATATTATTATATTATATAATTATAAATATCTATAATATATATATATATATTATATATCCCAATTTGAATTATCGTGTTTATGAAAATATTTATGTAATAAAATATAATTTATTTGTAACATAAAATTTGTAATTTCTGAAAATGTTCACGATTGTCTTTATGTAAATATTTGTGTAGATATCGCTGTGGTCATGGAGCTCAACCTACCATGACAGGGAGATAATCTTGCAGAGGTGCAGCGGCTTAAATCAACCAGAATCATTGCCTGGGTACTGTAAAGAGTTACCTGTAATCCAGTAGGGGGAGCAGTGTTTGGAAAGGTACTAATTGGTAGCTCTGGAAAAATTGCTACAGGTCTAGCTAGCTTGCAGTGGATGAAATTTGCTCAAGATACGAACGTGTGGTCTCGTATTCAGGACAGAACTTTTCGAATAATAATGACCCGGAGAGTTAATGGACAACGTAAACGGAACTTATGAATAGTATAATAAAAATTAGTACAATATAGGGCAAGAAGGAGATGAATTTAGAGTTCATGAAGGAAAGAAATCTGGAAGTTTTTTCTTTTTTTTTTTGGGTGGGGTGGAGTGAAACGCGGTTTAGAGAGCAAGTAACCCGACAGTAGTATAGGGAGTAAATTGGCAGACGACTTGAAGGGGGAGTGGCACGACTTCCTATATCCCTTCTGTCGTCTGCCAATACAGGCATATATTTTTTAATACTCAGTTACTTTCATGGGTGCTTTTCAGGATGATGGATGACAGCTTTGTTACTCTCCTGTCACCCTGTCAATACAGACATATATTTTTAATAACTCATGTACCTTCCTGGGTGCTTTTTATATCTTGCGTTTTGAAAGTGGGGTTCACCTCAGGGGGACCCCCCTTTTTCACATTCGTTCATTAGGTATTTTATGTATGTTTTCACCCTATGTTAGCCCTTTAATGCTACTCAGTTATTGCCTCACGTTCATTCCTGAGCTTTTTATGGTGACAGTTTTGTCACTATCTTGTCGCTTTTTCGTTACATGTATATTTAATTAACTTTTTTATATATCTCTACTAGAGTTACTTTTTATCACCTTGTTTACATTTCATTCATATTGTGTTGCGTCTTGTTAATCATCGTCATAAATTTATTTCCATCGTCTTTCGTTTGAATCGCAAGTCCATCGTAATCGGGGATCGCAATCCTGTTAATCGTCGTTGCCGTCGTTGGTCCGTTTTTCCGCAAGTCCGAACCGCGTCGCACCACACCGCACCACACCGCACCGCACCGCGCCGAACCGTCTTTTTCGCTGTTTCGCATCCTCGTTTTTCTATTACTCATCTACCTTCATGGCCCTTTTTAATCCGAAATATTTCAGTTTATTTCACGTAGGATCATGAATGTATTTTTCATATGACGTCACAAACAGGTATCTATCATAGTACAAAGACTCGCTAGGTCTAAATACAATGCCCTATCAATTGGTTTCATAATATCCATTAGGCTTAAATATATATATATATATATATATATATATATATATATATATATATATATATATATATATATATTATATAAATTAAAATATATATATATATATATATATATATATATATATATATATATATATATATATATATATATATATATATATATATATATATATATATATATATATATATAATATATATATATATATAATTATATATATAATATATATATATATATATATATATATATATATATATATATTTATATATATATATATATAATATATATATACTATCATATATATATATGTATTTATATATATATATTATATATATATATATATATATATATATATATATATATATATATATATATATATATAAATATATATATATATATATATATATATATATATATATATATATATATATATATATATATATAAATATATATATATATATATATATATATATATATATATATATATATATATATATATATAAAAAGAGAAGTTTGTTTGTTTTTCCATCTAGATCTGGTAGATCTCTTTGAACGTGAGCTCAGAAGCTTATACCTCATCACCACCTTTCACATACTTTGCTCTTCTGTTCTCGTGGGTCGTAGCGGTGAGTAGGGTTTCACTGATCCCCCATATCCTCTATGGTTGCTCTTATGCTAGGTTTCACAGGTCTCCCGAACCCTTTGGGTCCTCTTTGAGGAGTGGTCACCACTTGTCATTTTATACTACTTATCCATGTATATGCACCATGCGTTTGCGCATACATGTATATGCATCATGCGTTTGCGCATCCCATCTTCATACGCGAATCATCCCGCCCGCAAGGAATAACAAAGGAATTGCGGGAATTAAAAAAGTGACCTCTCCCTGTCACTGACCGAACTGGAACTCGACCACTGACCACTTTGGGAAGTGTATAGGACTTAACAGATTGGGCTCGCCTAAATGGCCGTTAATACTTAAACTTTTGGTAAATACATATAAAGGATTTTATGCATAGCAAAAATTTGGAATTAGCTTATAACCAAACTTTTCCCAAATTAAAATTTGGAAATTTTAATATCAATTTTGCAATTTATATATATAATATACAACGAGAGAGAGAGAGAGAGAGAGAAGAGAGAGAGAGAGAGAGAGAGAGAGAGAGAGAGAGAGAGAGAGAGAGAGAGAGAATGAAGAAGACTTTCGACTTCCGAAACACTGTTTAAGATATTCAGGCGGAGTACATTAATATATAATATAATTATATATATATATATATGTATATATATATATATATATATATATATATATATATATATATATATATATATATATATATAATATATATATATATATATATATATATATATTAAATATATGAGACGAGGATGTAAAATCGCTACCAACTCATACACACCACACACTCACACACACACACATATACACACACACACCTTTTACTTAAAATAAAAATGAATCCTGGGATGAAGGATCGGTATCCAGAGGGAGCCGTTTCGGGACGATGTCCTATAAGCGACTCATTCACAATTGATGAGTTGAATACTGAGGTCATGTAATTACACTCCAAAACCAGGAAAAGCTGAGCGATAACATTAAAAATTAGAAAGCTATTTAGGAAGTTATAACAATAAAAAATAATGAAAAAGAATCAAGAAACAACATAGAAATAATAAAACAAGTTAAACAAGAAAAAGAATGAGGAAGGATGAAGGAAGAAGAAGGAGAAAGGAGGAAGACTTGTATTATAGCAATTGAGTGATTGTAATAATACTTTGTTTTTACTAAAATTTTAAGAAATTTTATTAAAAAAGTCGTAGCAAATGAGTGATTGTATGTAGCGGTATATGCACAGGTGTAGTTCCAGTGAGCCATTGAGTTAGTAAACATACACTTAGCATGTTTTTAGTGATGTAGAGCACAAATAACATAGTTTCAATGCTCTTAAAGGAGTCTAAGGACCCATATAAGATATGGATTTAACCCTAAAACTTGATTTGGTCTTTAAAATGAAATTTTAAAACCTAAAAGTTATTAATTTAATAGACTTATGCTCTGACAATTGCTTTATATTACACAGATATATGAAACGTAGCACAGAGAATTTAAACGACACTGTCTTATTCATACACAAAAGCAACAAAATGTAGCACAACAGAGGTATTGACGTTTAAATGTTGCACAACTAATGTACTCGAGTTAAAACATGTACTCGATTTGTTTAATCTAATGTGTGCACAGTCTAACTTATTTTAACATTAGCATTCTCAAACTTCATTTGTTTTCTTTTATATTTTTACTTTACATCATATTTTGATGTGTAATAAGTATAAACAAATAATTTATTAAAAACTTTTTATGTTTTTAATTAAAGATAGCAACTAATCATTTACATTATTCATTCAATGTCAACTAAAAATATTTCAAATTTATTGTTTAATGAGATTATTTAAGTACTTTTTTTAATTAAAAAGTTTTTATTTATTTTGGTTATAAACATTTTTGTTAATTTTATTATTGTTTTAAAAATTATTTTAATACTTTTTATTTATAAAAATTTTATTTATTTCTTATAAACAGTTGTTTTTGACTAAATTTTAAGATATTTATAAAACAGTACTTTTAAGACCGCTAAGCAGTAAAGCAGTAAATCAATAGCGGCAAATGGCGATAGCATACGGGGAAATAATTAGGGTTTTTGTTTAAACTGCTTTTTACTGGGTTTACTGGCTTTACTGTTTCTTTACTGCTTTACATCATATTTTAATATAGTATAAGACTATTGTTACTAAAAACATGGTTTTTTAAGTTAAATCATTTAGGCATGTTTGATTATTGTTTTCGTGGATGGGCGCACGTGGTGTGACGTAAGATGAGTCGAAAGTGTTTAGAATAATGTGTTGTGAGTTGTGTTTTATTGATTAGTGATTATTGATATAGTATTGAGGTTGGATTATGTATTGGATATTGATGTATTGCGATGTATATGATGTGGTGTCGATGCAGACAGATGCGACATTAGAAGGGAAAGAAGGCAAACGCGGAGCGTGAGGAGTGAAGGTAGTTGTGTGAGTTGTGTCTCCGTGAGAGCGAGGTGCTTGATTGAAGGAGTATTATTATGATGATGTAGGCGGGTTTATGTTAGTAAGGAAGTGGTGTGCGTGTAGTGTAGATGGGTGAGTGTTCGTTTGTGTAAAGGTGTGCGTGTGTAGGTGCGTAGTGCGAGATGTGTGAGTCAAAGAAGTAGTTAGTGTGTAGTGTGCGTGCGGCAATTAGGTAGTGAGGGGTGCTCGGTGTGTGTGGCGACGGGAGTGTAGAAGAGGTGGAAGTGTTGTGAGAGTATTGAGTAGAGCTTGTGAGTAGTTAAGGAGAGTGTAGGTTGGGTTGATAGACGTGAAGTAGAGGTGGGCTAGGCGAGTGAGAGTGCCCGTCGTGAGCGTGGCGACACGTGCGAGTGTGATTAGCAGTTACAGAGATAGCACCGGGGTCGTTGTAACTACCGGGAGTGAAGATGTGGGGGTTTGTTAAGAGTTTGGTGTGAGCGGAGTGAGTACTGGGAGTCGTTCGATGGCGAGCGTGTGAGAGTCGGCTGTGTGAGAGGTGGTTTGAGTGTAGCGAGTGTAGCTGGAGCGTGAGATGGAGAGGGTTGTGATGTGGGTTGTGCGGCGCATTGAGGTGTCTTCGTGAGAGCGCAGGTGAGTGATGCGAGTTGGCTCGCGTTTACTTCAGTGCTAGTCAAATATTTCTTGCATTAGAAAGTAGATGTGCCTGCCTTTAATAAGAAACTTAACGTTGTGTTTTAAAGTGAAAAATTATATAGTATAGTGTAATAAAATTGTGTGTTTTGGCTTATATAATTATTGTATATATTTAATTTGTTATATTAAGCTTAATGTCTTCTTAATAATATATGTATTTTATTCTTATTTGTAATATTTTTATTATTATTTCATTATATTTTTTGTTGGTAATATCTCTTATTTATGTTTAATTATTATTTTCTATATATCTTTATTATTTTTGTCTCTGTTTTTATTTTATTTTCTTGTGTTCTATCTATTATATTTCTGTATGATACTTATATTTTTGTATTATATTTAATGTTATCCTTATCTTGTCTATTGTTATATATATATTCTTATATTCTCGTGTATTTATAGTGTTTCTATTATTTTGTTATTTAATATATTTATATATTATTATGTTATATATATATATATTGGTATTTATATATTTAAGTTATTTTAGATAGGCAAAGTGACGTGAATAAATGTCACTTTAATATTACAGAATTAAGTTATATATCTTATATCTTTTATTTATTTGTGGGGATTTTTTTTTAAATTTTTTTGTAGTTTTTTTATTGGCGTGGTGTTTGTGTTTTATGTTATATCATATTTTAAATTGTGTCTGAAGTTTGATTATTATTATGGTTGCATAATTATTATTGTACTTATTTATTTTCATATTTATTGTTTATATATCTGTGTGTTATAATGATATGTAGTTTGGTATATCTCTTTTATATTTATTTTTATTATTCTTCTTCTTTTTATATTCTTATTTATTTTATTGTGTGTATATTTTATTGTGTGGTATATTTTGTTGTGATGTCTCGGGTGTTGTTGTTCTTATTGTATTTGTGGAAGTGCCTAGGGTGGGGTGTCCCATAAAGCGTGCAGCTTGAGTGTGTATATATAGAAGAAGGGAAAAGATGGGGAGGAAGAAGGTAAATTAAGGTGGGATGTATGAACGTGAGAGGGGTAAACGAGGATTTGAAGAGGGAGGAAGATGGGGTTAATGTTTGAAGAAAGAAGGTTGGATGTGCTAGGGTTAACAGAAACTAAGCTTAAGGGAAAAAGGGAGATGGACTTTGGAAAATACAAGGGTATGGTATCAGGGGTGAATGAGAGAGTGAGGGCGAGGGAAGGGGTGGGAATAGTTATGAGTAAAGAGGTGTGGGATAAGGTAAGGTTGTGTAACCAGGTGAGTTCTAGGATAATGTGGGTAAAAGTGAAATTTGGGGGTGAAATGTGGGTTTTTATATGCGCATATGCACCAGTGAATGGAGCGAGAGAGGAGGAGAGAGAAAGATTCTGGAGTGAGTTGAATGAGTGTTGGGAAAGTTTTGGGGTAAATGATAAAATTTGCCTATTGGGAGATTTGAATGCAGGAGTGGGAAGGGAGGGGGGAGGGGAAGAATAATAGGACCATTCGGGGTAGGTGAGAGGAATGTTAATGGAGAAAGTCTGTTAGAGTTGTGTGTTGAAAGAAGAATGATAGTGGGGAATACTTGGTTTAAAAAAAGTGAAAATCATAAGTATACATGGAGGAGTGAGATAACGGGGGGGAGAGCAATACTGGATTATGTGTGTGTGAATGGGAAGGATAGAGGCAGATTACTAGATGTAAATGTATTCAGAGGGGCGGGGAGGGGGATATCGGATCACTAATTTGGGGGTTGGTAGGATAAGGGTGGGGGGAGAGGTGATGGTTAGGGAAAGGGGAGAAAAGAGGAGAGTAGAAGTGATAAAGGTGGAAAAATTGGATGAGACAGTGTGTAGAGGGAGTTTAGGAGAGGTATTGGAGGATAGGTGGAGAGACGTGAGAGGGACGGGAATTGGGGAGGTGGGAGGGGGAGTGGATGAGATTTAAAGAGGCAGTATGGTGAAGAGGCTAGAAGGGTGTGTGGAGTAAAAAGGGTGGGTGCAAGAGAAGGAAAGGGAGTAAATGGTGGAGTGAGGAGGTGAAGGAGGTGGTGAGAAGGAAAAA
>JABUQX010116760.1:35000-36983 GCA_015478945.1 Trachelipus rathkii
TATATAATAATAATTACCCTTCATCAGATGTTGGGAGATATAACTCTTATCTAGTGTTTGTTTTTCACCTTTAACTGTGATTGTCTGTGATGAGCCAATCATATAATAATAATAATAATAATAATAATAATAATAATAATAATAATAATAATAATAATAATCATAATAAAACAAATACAAATTATTTAAAAACTTTGAAATAATTTTAGTTAACAGTGGATGAATAATATAAATGTAAATGGTTAATTAAAAAACACAATGTTTTTAGTAAAATAGTGTCTTTATATATTAAAATATGATGTAAAGCAGTAAAACAGTAAAGCAGTAAAACAAAAGCCTATTATTTCCCTCTGTTGCTATGCATTTGCGCTATTGATTTACTGCTTTACTGCTTTAGGGTCTGTAAAGTACATGTTTTTAATAAAATTTCTTAAAATTTTAGTAAAAACAAAATGTTTATAAACAAAATAAATAAAATTTTATAAATAAAAAGTATTAAAATAATTTTTAAAACAATAAATAAAATTAACAAAATGTTTATAACCAAAATAATTAAAATTTTATAAATAAAAAGTATTAAAATAATTTTTAAACAATTAACTTTGTAATATTTTTAGTTGACATTGAATGAATAATGTAAATGATTAGTTGCTATCTTTAATTAAAAACAAAAAGTTTTTTACTAAATTATTTGTTTAAACTTATTACACATCAAAATATGACGTAAAGTAAGAATACAAAAGAAAACAATGAAGTTTGAGAATGCTAATGTTAAAATAAGTTAGACTGTGCACACATTAAACAAATCGAGTACATGTTTTAACTCGAGTACATTAGTTGTGCAACATTTAAACGTCAATACCTCTGTTGTGCTACATTTTGTTGCTTTTGTGTATGAATAAGACAGTGTCGTTTAAATTCTCTGTGCTAAGTTTCATATATTTGTGTAATATAAAGCTATTGCTAGAGCATAAGTCTATGTAATTAATAACTTTTAGGTTTTTAAAATTTCATTTTAAAGACCAAATCACGTTTTAGGGTTCAATCCATATCTCATATGGATCCTTAGACTCCTTTAAGAGCATTGAAACTATGTTATTTGAAAACATATATATTCGTGCTAAGTGTATGTTTACTAACTCAATGGCTCACTGGAACTACACCTGTGCATATACCGCTACATACAATCACTCATTTGCTACGACTTTTTTTACTAAAATTTCTTAAAATTTTAGTTAAAACAAAGTATTATTACAATCACTCAATTGCTATAATACAAGTCTTCCTCCTTTCTCCTTCTTCTTCCTTCATCCTTCCTCATTCTTTTTCTTGTTTAATTTGTTTTATTATTTCTATGTTGTTTCTTGATTCTTTTTCATTATTTTTTATTGTTATAACTTCCTAAATAGCTTTCTAATTTTTAATGTTATCGCTCAGCTTTTCCTGGTTTTGGAGTGTAATTACATGACCTCAGTATTCAACTCATCAATTGTGAATGAGTCGCTTATAGGACATCGTCCCGAACGCTCCTCTGGATACCGACCCTTCATCCCAGGATTCATTTTTATTTTAAGGGAAAGGTGTGCGTGTGTATGTGCGTGTGTATGTGTGTGTGTGTGTGTGTGTGTGTGTGTGTGTGTGTGTGTGTGGTGTGTGTGTGTGTGTGTGTGTGTGTGTGCGGATGTGTGTGTGTGTGTTGTGTGTGTGTGTGGTGTGTGTATGGTTGATAGCGATTTTACTCTTCTCATTATATATATATTATAATATAATATATATATATATATATATATATATATATATATTATATATATATATATATATATATAGTATATATATATTATATATATATATATATATATATAATGACTCTGTGAATATCTTAAACATGTGTTTCGGGAAGTCGAAAGTCTTCTTCATTTCTCTCTCTCTCTCTCTCTCTTCACTCTCTCTTCTCTCTCTCTCTCTCTCTCTCTCTCTCTTCTC
>JABUQX010116761.1:0-15000 GCA_015478945.1 Trachelipus rathkii
GATAGTAGAGAATTTAATAATATATATATATATATATATATATATATAATTTATATATATATATATATTAATATATTATATATATAATATATTTTTATATATATAATATATATTATTATATATATATATATATATATATAATTTATAATATATAATTCATATATATTAATATATTAATTAATTTATTAATATATATATTATATTATACATATATATTATAATATATATACTTATTAATTTAATTATATTATATTATTATATTATATATATATATATTATTTAATATATATATTTATATTATATTATATAATATTATATATTTAAATAATATTTAATATGTATATATATATTATATTAATTATATATTATATATATTATATACATTAATATATATATATTTATTATATTGTATATATGATACATATTATTATTATTATTATATATATATTATATTATTATTAATAATATAATATATTATATATTATTTATTATATAATATAAATATTATATATATATTAATATATATATTATATAATATATATATTATATATATATAATATATATATATATATTATAATAATATATATATATAATATTATTATTATATATTAACATTATATTATATATATTTATATAATATTTATATATATTTATATATATATAATATTAAATTATATTATTATATATATAATAATATTTAATATATATATTATTTAATTATTATATTATATTTATATATATTTTATAATTATATATATATATATATATTATTATATTAATATATATATATTATATTATTATTATATATAATATATATATATATATATATATATAATTATATATATTAATATTAATATATATTTAATATATTATATTGAATATATTGTTAGGTTAAATTTTCATTCCATTTTACAAATTAACATTATAACTATTTTAAAAATCGCAATATCATTAATTTAGGGATTGGATTTCTTAAATAATAATGAATTTATGATAATGATTCACAATATGATTCGATTAATTTAGTTATAATAGCCTTGCATTAAGAAATTAAAATTTACTTATATTAATGATAAATCATTATCTAATATCTTCCTTAATAACAGTATATTTATTTCAGTCATATTACATATGCTTATATATTTATAAAAACATTATTATCTAAGTCTTATAATAAAAAGACTTATTTTGTATAATAAAATTATAATCAATATTATTCTATATATATAGATTTATCCTGTATGTTTTTAATTATATACTTCTATATTAATAGTACTTATATTTATAATATTCATCGATGGCTAAATAAATAAGGTTATTACTGATAATGTTATCATAAAATTTTTCAAGAGAGAGATATATATGAAAAATTGTCTCTCTCCTAGTGAACTCTCTTCTTATAATCTTGCATCTCTCTTTATTACATTGAATGATATAAAAAAAAAATACAAAATTTCAGCGAATATAACACCATATTTTTTTAATATAAATATTATTATTTTATTTTTTATTAATTCTTTCTAATAAATTCCATTTGTCATCAGATAACTCTCTCTCTATTCTCACTGTCGTCATAGAGTAATAAGTAAATACATAAGAATTCTATCCCTAATTGGCCTCGACTACACTCACACTGACACTTCTATTTGTCATTGCTCTCTAATGGATATTCCCTTTCATTTCAATGACCATTCTCTTCTCTGATAAGCGACCTCTGATTATTCTTCTTAATTAGAGCCAATCTTCAAAGGACATGAAATATACGTTTTAGTATACCTACTTATACAATAAAAAATCATAAGATTAAATCCCTAGACCGCACAGTGCGAAGGAAATACTCTCATCTTTGATTCTTCGCAATATATAATACATATACAAAGAGACGCATTCGAACTCTTTGGGTGATTCTAGAGTGTGGTCATAATTATCGCATAGAAGCTATCGTTCGTAGCTTCATCTTTAGTAAGTATAGGATAATATTGATCAGGATATTATTAGGAAGAGAGACTATAACTAATTAAACATCCAGATAACACGGAGCCATTAGACGACAATTCCTGTACAATGACTCATACTGTCAATTTGTTGATTTTGGACTCTTTCTAATATATGATTTAGAACCACACGTTTATTATCATTAATATTTTACTTTTAGATAATATATCATTTATAATTACTACCATACTTGATATCTAAAAGGTAATATAGTAGCGTGTATCGTTCAGGAGTACTTTTAACATCATACTTCTCTTATACTTTAATATTAATTAAATTAGCTAGTATCAAAATTGAAATTGTCAATCCAAATGACATCTAACATATTACCTTATCTCTCTAGTGACCAATTCTCAATAGTGATTCTAACCTACAATATATTAATTATATATAATTAATATATATTATATAATAATATTATAAATATATATATATATTATATTCATTTTTATAGGTTCCGTTGAGTGCCTTGAGCTAGTTAGGGATAGATTTTGGAGTTGGAATTATAAAGTGTTTCAGTATATGTTATTATTTTTCCTTGTATTGTTTTTTTTTTGGAAATTGACTAAAATATGATGACTTTCACTTCCACTGAAATATCTCAGAGAACACAAATATTTAATATTATATATATTATTAATATATTATATTATATGATATATTAATATATATATTATATATATATATTTAATATATATAATTAATATATATTAATAATTAATTATATATATTATATAATATTATTTAATTATATTATATATTTTAATATATATATATTATAATATATTAATATATTAATACTATATAAATAACATTATTTATTAATATATTAATTTATTATTTATATAATATATTAATATATATATAGATTATATTATAATAATATTATTAATATATTATATTAAATATATATATATATTATAATATTTATATATATATATATCTATTAGTATAATATAGTATATTATATTATATATATATATATATATATTATCTATATATAATTAATATATATTATTATATATATATTATATATATATTTTATTTAATATATTATAATATATATATATATATTTTAATTATATAATATAGTATTTAATATTAATATATTTATTAATTAAATTATTAATATATTATATATTATATTATTAATATATTAATATATATTAAATATTAATATATTCTATAATATTTATAGTATTATATATATACATTAAATTAATTATATAATATATATTATTATTTTATATATATATATATATTATATATATATATATATATATATATATAGTATATTTTTATATATATTATATATTATATGATAATATTATTAATTATTATTAATATATTATATATATTATACAGTAAATATATATATATATATAATAATAATTATTATTATATATTTATATATATATATATTTATATTTTATATATATATAATATATTATTATTATAATTATTAATATATATTATAAATAATATATATAATATTATATATTTAATTATATATATATAATATTATATTATATATATATATATATATATTATTATATATTTATATATTATTTAATTAATTATATATATATATAGTATATATATATATATAATAATATTAATTTATTTAAGTATATATATATATTAATATATATATTATATTTATATATTATATATATTATATATATATATTTATGATTAATTATTATTATTTCTTTCTTATTTATATTACTTATCTTTATTCCTTTTTAAATTCAGGGGTTAGTGTCATCCAATATACACTATTATTTTATATGACTTATATATTTAGTTCTTTTCCATATAACAATTATTTTAGTAAAAATTTTTGTAGTCCTATTATTAACCTTTATTAATATAATATTTTTATAATAAAAAGTTTTAAAATATCATACAGGTACTATATTTATATATATATTGGTATTCTCAACTCGGCAGTTAATTATTTCTTTCTATAGTAGTATTATATTATTAATTTAAGTTAATTAATTAATTATTTATATTATTATTTATTATTATTATAATCGTTTTAATATTTAATAATATTTATTTTGTTAATATTAGTTAATTAATAAATTATATTTTAATAATATATATTTAATATTATTATTATTATATTATAATTATATTAATTAATTAATATTTAAATTATTAATATGTATATATTATTATTTAAATAAAGTGAGGTAATTATTCCTTATCCTAATTATTTCGTATTGTTTTTAATGTTCTTACTATAATTATTTTTTGAAATTGGAAATTTATTTATGATTTCATAGGTTATTTATTGAATTATATTATTTAAATAATTACGCGCATAAACAGATCAAAGTATATAGTATTGATCATCACTTCACTTCATATATATTTATATTATTAATTAATAATTTATATTAATTTTAATTAATCATATTATTATTAATTCTTAATTATTATTTAATTGGTATTATTAATTATATATTATATTATTATAATTTATTTAATTAATATTATATTTATATTTATTACATTTTAATTATATTATATTTATTATTTATTATTAATTATTTAAATATTTATTATTAATAGTATATGGATTAATTATTTCATTTACAGTAGAATTTATCAATAATTATTAATTTAGTATACTATAAATTAAAAAATTATATTAATATTATCATTAATTATTTTATATTTATTATTTAATTAAAATATTTATTATTATATTATAATATTATTATTATGTAGTATTATATTATTTTATATTATTATTATATTGATATTAATTATTATTAAGTAAATTATTAGATCTTAAGCAATTATTCAAATATTATTTCTGAATATATATCATAATTAAGCTGTTTGTCGGTCATGCAAAATACACTTTATTTTTATTTTATTTTAGATATTAGGAGTCTATCATACATTAGGGTAATATTAATTATTAATTTATTGGCCTTATACTGATTAGTGAGACCAATTATGAGTCATATATTATTATTTAATTTATTTATTTAAATATTTATTAAATTTATAATAAATCTCAATTATACAATTTAATCTTGATCAATAAGTACTTCATTTTTTATTTATTATTATTATTGTATTATATTATTAATATTTAGATTATTATTATATTATTTAATTATTATATTTATTATTATTTTATTATTATTATTATATATTAGAAAATAAAAGAATAATAGAATAATATCCTAATTAATTATAATCATTTAGAAAGACTAATTATATATAGGTTATAAGAACATACTATATATATTTTGAAAATAATTTATTTTTTATATTTTATACTCATGACTCAAACAATATATTAATTTCTTTCCTTGATTTTATATATTATTCATATATCTATTTTATTAATACTTGACTCTTTTAGTATTTAATTTTTACTTACGTACATTACATGTCTTTTTTAAACATTAACAATAATATATTGAGTATATCATATTGACTTTAAATTGTATTTTCAGATAACGGGTGTTGTGTTATGGTTAAGTAAAGTTTAAAAGAGTACACATAAGATTAGACAGTATCCAACATTTGTGTGTCAACATGTTAAGTTCGTCTCTCAAAGATAGTTAGCGTCATGAATTATTTTGTCATAGAGCAACTTCTCTCTGGTAATATTATATTTACTCTTTCAATATATCATTATATTAATTTTTTGTAAATTATTCTTTTTTAGTCTCTTTGTCTAGACTCTCGTCGAAATTCTTTTTTGTGTGTGCGTGGTCTCATGTTCTACATCTCACATATTAAGCAATTATAGTTTAATTATCATAGACTAATATACAATATTCTTATTTACCTATTAATTTATTAAAATTGTATCTTTAACTCGTATATGTCTTTTCGTTCTTCACTTTCTCTCCCAGAAAGACATAGAACTCTTGAATTGCGCACCACCAATCATACATATTCTTCAAATATTTCATAAAGAAACAGCATTGAGAAGATGCGAACAACCTCTTCCGTTTCATTTCCTTGCTCGCAAATTTCATGCTTGCAAGTAATAATATCGAACATAATTAATAGTCGTCCGATTTAAACAATTTACCATCAAAACTGAACGCTATTATATAAAGAATTATCTTCACTTGCTATCTATTATATCTCATCAGCAACTAGACGATTGTTATCTCTAAGGCTCCTTCTGATTTATTGATGTTGCATAACAGTTGTTTACTTAACTGACTGAAAATGCCAGATTAGTATCTCATACTGAAGTGTTTTCATATATCACATTGCAATCACTTGAGATTGATAATCTTCTTTCTATTATCAAAGTGAGATGAAAATATATGTCATTCTTTTATCCGGTAATGCGGACAAGAAATAGAATATTAATTATTTAGATTTAACAAATTTTGGATATAATAATTATTAATATTACATAACACTAGACATTTTTAGATATTTATTTATATATATTTTATTATATTATATTATATTTATTTATTATTATTATTATTATAATTTATTATATTATTATTATATATTAAATTTATTTTATTATTATTATATATTATTATTTATTATTTATTTATTATTTATAATTTAATTATATTATTATTAATTTATTATTTAATTTAATTATTATTTTATTATAATTATTAAGATTATTATTATTTATTATTAATTATTATTATATTATTATATTATATATATTATTTATTAATCACTTTGTTTCACATATAATCAAAAAGTATCTTTGATTCCGTTTAATTAAGGGTATATAAGATGTTTCAATTGAAATTTCTGTAGGGAATTAAGGCTTACCAGATTAATTTTTGTATTTGTATTTTTTTGATTTTTATTCTCTACCTTGACTTTTTTTCTTTTTATTATGTGAAATTTAAAGTGCTAGAAGAATTATATTTTATTTTAAAAAAATTAAGATATATCTCTCAATGTCTCCTATTCAAAAATATAATATACATTTACCCTGTTAAATTCTTATTTTTAAGAAGAACACTTAAACGTTTCAGTAATTGGATTAATAAGAAGACATATACGGGAATAGTGTACTTATTAGTAAGTAACCTATATAATATATAGTGAAAAACTCACTTAACTATCCACTCTTATTTGTTAAATTCATTTAGTATAATAAGGACCTATTGATTAGAATACCTGCTCACACATTTATCAATTATGGAACATTCTTCTTTACAATAACTAAAAGTAAATTAAGACCAACTGCAATATATATTTACTCTATGGTATTCTTTAACAACAAATAAAATATATATATTACCTCGATTTTCTTATTTATTTATTTATTTTTTTATTTACTTATCTTTTATTTTTATATTTATTATATTTTTATTTATTTTTTTATTTGATTTTTTTTATACATACTCTGCAAAGCCTTTCTTAAGTAACCACCCACTCCATATCTGAGTCTGATTATTTGGACTATTTTATACTACAATATTATTTTATATATATTTCGTAGATTTTTTATTATAAACATAGGCTAACAGAACTTAATAAATAAATACTGTAAAATATAAATTAAACTACTCTACTTCATCAACATAAACTAACTAATTATTTAAATAAAGGTAAATAAAATAAAATTATTTATATTAGTTATTGTATTGTTTTATCCTAAGGGTAATCATTTTAATAATAAAATAATTTAAATATTTTAAACCTTTTAAGTATCTTCTTTAGGTATATTAAATATTCTACGCAAGATTATAATATGATCGACAATTATTTATTTATGGTTCGATGGCTTATATTGACACGATAAGAGTATAATGTATTTTTCTTACTCATAAAATGGGTCATTATGATAGAAGGTAAATCTTTAGTTTTATACAGCTTTATACATATTTTTTTTTTTATTATTAGGTCATTTAAGAGATTTTGAAACAAATCTCTTTTTTAAATTTTTATATTTCTTTTTTGAAAACAAAAATATTATTATTATTTTAAAAATTTTAATGCATAGTAATTTCTGAACAAAATTAATATTTAAGCAAAAAATGGATAAATTTATTTTTTATATTTTAAGTTTAAAAAAACAAAATTAACATAAAAAAAATTGCGTTGAATATTATTGTCAAAAATGGTTAAAATTCCAAAATGATTTCGATTGTCTTGGCAAAACTCAACACTGTTCGGAAAATTGTTCATATTATGATCAATTTAAAAATAAAACATTCGATTACATCAAGGTATATTGTTATTATACTTTTTTATTATCTAAACCAGTTGAAATTTTTATCTTTAAACATTCGAATATGAAAATTAATAGGCCAATTTCTTTTCTCTTTTTACCATAATTTTTAGCAGTACCGTTATCGATACGTCGTTCTTTTAAAATAACGCTTGCCATTATATATATATATATGGATTTATAATAGTTATATATATTATTATATTATATTATATATATATATATTATATATTATATATAGAATATATATATATATAATTATTATTATATTATATAATATATATATTATATATATATATTATATATATATATTTATATATATTATTATATATATATTATATATATTATATTTATTATATATTTATATAATATGTATATTATAAACTTATATATTATATTAATTATATATATAATTGTAATGGATTTTAATCTAATAAATACATTTATTATATTATTTTATATAATATAATTATGCAATATATTATATAAGAAAAATTTTATATATATTAGTATTATAATTAATATAATATTATTATATATTATATATTATATAATATTATATAATATATTATATATATATATACTATATTATTATATTATTTATATTATATATATTATATACCGATATTTAATAAAATTTTCATTTAATTACAGTATCTTCCTTACAAATATCTTCGTTTATTATTCCTACCTCATATATATTTAATATATTGTTTTATATATATTATTCTATATTAATATTATTCATATCTTAAATAATATTTAAATATAATATTTTATTATTTATTAATATATATATTATTAATATATATATATATATTATTATATTAATTAATATTAATTTTATCTTTATAAATTTTAATAATTTGCTTCTTAAAAAATAATTATGACAATATAATTGTTCAATAATTTAAACACACGACTTTTGCTTGTCCTATTATTTTCATTTTAAAGAAATAGAATTTTTTACTTTATAAGCCTTATTGAGGAGTCACATAATTTTAATAGTTTTTTATATATATATGTGTTTTTATTTAGTTAATTACTTAATAAATTATTTCCATTATTTATAATTATAGTTATTTCTCTTATAATTCATGGATATCTGTTTATTATTTTATATATTATTATTTATTATTATTTATATATTAATTATATTATTCTCTTATAATTATGACTGTTTTTATTTTGTAATAATTATTATTTTTATTATTCATATCTTAATTTAAAAAATTAATTATTAATTATTATTTTAAAGAATTAGTGACACACATTTGTATTGAAAATATTATTTAATCTACTCATAGGTAAAAGAGAGATTAAATGTCAATGAATAATATATGTGAGATAATATGATAAATAAAGAATGTAATAAATAAAAACCAAGAAGTTTACGCTTTACTAACGAGGCTTTAATAACTAAGACTAAACTCAAATCTTACTCGGTTAAAGTACAAAAGAAAATAACTCCAATTATATAAACTTTGGTTTTATGTTATATTATTGGTGTTGTTTATTCATTGTGTGTGTGTGTGTTTGTTTGTCAGGCTCTGTTTTCCAAAACTCTGATTCCAAATCTTGATTTTTACTATGAAATATTGCTAGGCATGGGAAATATTTTACGAGATCGTATGTCTAGTGAGGTGTATTCGATTCTTGAGACGGTTAATAGTAGCTCTTACAACGAAGATAAATTGTTAATATTTCATGAAGACTTGAGAATTTGATGTAAAGTTCCATGCGATATTAGTGTCAATCTGTATAAGAAATGAATATTTATAATTTTTATAACTACACGACTCAAGACACGAAAAGAATTAATTAACAAATGCTTTGACATTGTTAGGGTTATTTATTTAATAATTTAGAGCTCGCATGGAAGAGAAGTAGAGAGATCGAGAGTTTATAGAGACGCAGTAAAAAGAGATGAAACGAGAAGAGAGAGAGAGAGAGAGCTGCAACGGAACAACGACTAAAGTCGGAACCGCAAGAGAAACTATACTTATTTACCGCCATCGAGTATGCTAAACTTTTTCGCCAGGCTGACTATTACGACTCCTCATTAGAAAAAAGTTAGTAAGAATGTTAGGGAGACAAATAGAGGAAGACGAGAAAAGATGACGACAGCACGTAAGCAATAAAATATAGAGAAGAGAGAATAAAAATAAAGAGAGAAGAAGATAAAGAAATAAAAAAAAGAGTAATGAAGATAATAAAAAAAATAAAAGAATATAAAATAAGAGAGAGATATACAGAGAGAGAGAGAGAGAGAGTAAGTAAGAGAGAGCTCAAACTACATATTTAGTGTTCTTTATTGTATGTACGACCAAAGAGAAGGCCTTTTATGTACTTTATAACATATGGATATGAGTTGATTTCATGAATTTATTTAAGTGTCGTTATTGGAGTGTAATATTTTTATTAATTTTAAGAAGTTTACAAAACTCTTCGGTAAAGGCAAGTGCAATGGAATAGAAAGAATGACCCCCTATTTTAATTAATCTTTATACCCAGTAATAATTAATATAATAATAATTTTAAATAAATAATATAATAATATTATTAATTATTATATATATATAATATTATATATTTATATATTATATATTATTAAATAATAAATAATACTAATATTATAAATAATATATAATAATAATTATTAATTAAATTATTAAATAATAATAATAATAAATTATTTATAAATATATTTAATATATATTAATAAATAAAATATAATATGTTTAGGGATGAGGAAATCAGTTTCAACTTTTAGGTCTGTAGACATCATGATCAATTAATTTTATTAATTTTTGAAGATGTGTTCTATTTTTATTAAAGTCAATATTTATATATATTATATATTATATATATATATATTATTTATTATTATAATTAATATTATATATTATATTATATTTAATTATTATTTTATATAAATATAAATTATATTATATATTTAAATATATATAATTAATATATATATATATATATATATATATTATTTAATATATTATTATATATAATTATATTATTATAAAATGAAGTTATTAAATTTCATTTTATATACTTAGAAGAAACTCCTTATAAGAGAGTATCAGGAATTGGACAGGTTATAAACTTGACTTATAGGTTGCATTCATCTTCAGGCTTTATTCTATTAAAAAAAAATCTAATTTATTAAAGTGAAATCTGAAGAATATCAACTATTTTTGAAGAAGAACCTCTACAACTCATGACAGCTTATATTAATATCAATATATGTGATTAACCTGTATACTAACAATTAATATTTAATTATTATAATATTTATTATATATTATATTATATAATATAATTTAATAGTATATATTATTTATTAATTATTATTAATATATATATTAATATTATATTATATATATATATATATATATATTATATTAATATTTATATATTATTATATATATAAATTATATATATATATATAATATTTATTATTATATTTATATATATATTATATATTTATGTTAATTTATTAGTTCATTATAATAAAAAAGACGCTTTATGTTTCATTTTTTTTTATCGTTGATTTTATTTGTTTATGTTTTATTTATTATATAACGTCTAATTAAATAGTATTATTATTATTTTCTCTTTAATTTATCTATTAATTCTATATTGTATTTATCCTTATTAATTTTTAAGTTAGGTTTTTATTTTATAATAGATTAAGATAATATTTATTTATTATTATTAAAACCAGTACATTACTTTGATATTATTTATATCTATTATTTAGAATTTATTATTTAATACTAATAGTTAATATATATATATTTAATTTTTATTTTCTGTAATATAATATAAGTGGGTTATAAATGTAGGTTATACACTTTAAGGTATTACATGCAGGCTTGAGAGAGCAGAGAGAGATTATTTTGGAGAGAGAGTAAGGAGAGAGAGAGAGAGAGAGAGAGTAAGTAAGTTAGAGAAAGATTTAGAGAGGAGATTAGAGAAGAGAAGAAATTTTAAACCATTATGATTGAGAGAGATGAAAAGAGAAAGAGAAAGACATAGATAAGTTAAGAGAAAGGAAGAAAGAATAAAGAGTTAATTTAAGAGAAAAGAGAATGAGAGAGAGAGGAGATAATAGATAATGTACAATGCATTTAGTGACAAATTATTATGTAAGTATCTCACAATTTGTTATAAAAAAATAGATTTCCAATCTTAACAGAATTTAGCACTTTAAATTAGTAAATTAGGTTATGTTGTTTAGAATTATGGTTATTTATTTATATTATATATATGATTTATTGAATGTGATAATTTTATATGATTAATTAAATTTATAAATTATATTTTATTATCACTTATTTACTTTCTTAATTAATCACAAAATATATATTATTAACATATTATCATATGATTTAAAATCGGTTGTGTCTACGTTCTGTTCGCTGGCTATTTGTAATTATATATATTGAGTAATATACATATATATATCTATTAAATATATATTTATAAATATTATTAATTATTTTATTATATAAATGGGAATATGGAATGTAGTATTGCCCTGTATTATATAGTATATATATATTGTATATATATATATATTATATTATATATATATATTACGTATATAATATATATATATATATTATATATATATATATATATATATTATATAGGTACGTATATATGTATAATTATATATAGTATATATATATAATAATAAATATATATGTATGAAATAGTAAAAAAATATATATTTTTAAATATATGCAGAATATTTTTCGTGTTTTTTTTTAAATTGAATATAAATAAAAGTTATAGAAGTGACAGTCGGTGTCTTGGTTCGATGTATGCTAGGTTCACAGGTTATGTGTGTGTACCTAAAACGAGTCACACGGAGCATGAATGACAAATAATAATCTCTCCATGGGTAACATAAAATTTTAATTTTTTGTTTGGTTATTATAAATGATTTATTTGAATATTATAATTATTATTATTATTATTATTTATTTATTATTATTATTTGATTATTAAAAAACGACAAATTAACACGTTTTCTTTCCGACGATTTGTTATTGTTTTTTATTATTAATAATAATCAAATACTATTAGATCTGTATGGTAGTTGAGGACATAGATAGAATCTATAATAGATATCTATAAATACGAAATATATAGATAAGCTCCAGCTAGTATATGAGTTTGACAAGTACTATGATCTGGTATAGGATGAATGTCACTCACGTTGAGTTCTGGTTCTCTCACTCCACTCGTAGGTGGCACGACGAGTAATAATAGATAATATATAAGGTAATAATACTTCATACACATTAGTATAATAGATAATGATAGATATGAATGAGACACAAACAGTATATAATGAAACAAAAATTATAAAAATCTTTTCAGTAATTAGTCATACTAATGAATAAATAATACAGCAATAATGGTAATAAATGAGAGAGAGTAGGCTCAGTATGACATGTATATCTTGTAAGATGGATAGTAATAAAGGTGCTGAGCGGATCTGGACCGGAATGATATAGGCATGCTCGGATTGTAGGTACTATTATTGACGGGCACATAATAGATGTAATACTAATGAATAATATACTGATATAATATCAATAATTAAAGATAATAATAATAATAATATTAATATATATATAATAATAATATAATAATTAATATAATAATAATATCAATAATAATAATAAAAATAATAATAATATAATAAAAGTAATATAAATAATAATAATTAATAATAATAAAATAATAATAATAATATAAATAATAATAATAATAATAATAATATAATAAATAATAATAATAATAATATAATAATAATAATAATAATAATCTCGAATAGATATAATAATATAATAATAATAATAATAATAATAAAAACTAAATAATAATAATAAATAATAGTAATAATAATAATAATAATAAATAATAATAATAATAATAATAATAATAATAATAATAATAATAATAATAATAATAATAATAATAATAATAATAATAATAATAATAATAATAATAAAAAAAATTAATATAACTAATAAATAATAAATAAATTATTATAATAATATTAATTAATAATAAAACGTCTGAAGTGAATATACTAATACATATTAATATAATAATGGATAATATAGATAATTATATATGATATATTAATAATGGCTTACCTAAAATAATATGATAAACAAAGTAATAATAATAATAAATAATTAATTACATAATTAATAAAATAATAATAATAATTTGCAATTTAAAGACTCAACCAGCACAAAAGGTCAGTAACGAATTTATATTTTAGTGTGAATATTCTTATACACAAAATATCTTTCAGATATCTTGAAAGTGTTTATCCATTTTTTATCAAGGTTGGGTACTTGTCCTTTTCTTACTCAGGACAAGAGTTCAAAGAGTCCTTATTGGGTTCCTTCAGACCGAAATTTAATCAGAAAATAAATAATATACATGGTTATTGTTGTGTTAATTATAATTTTTTGTTCTTATTAATATTACTTTTGTTAATGTATTAGGAGTATGAGGTTCGTAATCTACATATGAGGGTATGTCAGGAGGAGAACGGGTTGATAATTATGGACTATAAGATTAGATTCCACTGTAGTTGTCGTTTGTATGAAGAGTGGTCACCGTTCCATTGACTGATATCTCACGGTTGATGATTAGGTTAAATTTATTTAAATGAAAGAGTACTTCTGAGATTATCATTTGGGGTTTATCTTGAGCTAAACGACTGACTTGCCGAATATATTGATTAGTTATGT
>JABUQX010116761.1:20000-30000 GCA_015478945.1 Trachelipus rathkii
AATGACATAAATCTGGCAGTTGCTTATTTAATGCAATGATTTAAGTCTTCTTAAAGCAAAATCAGGTATTTGCTCATTTATTGCGAAGTTTTCAGTATTCAAAACAAAATATTGCTCGTAGGGAGCTGTCTTAATTTCCGAATATGATACAGCTTGAAAACGATAGTAATTCTATATCACCTCACCTCCTGATTTTTTTACCATTTGAACTTATCGCACGAGGATCTGAAGCGCAGATGTCAAGATCTTTTAAATCTCCGAGTATCATCAGATTGCTTCATCAATCCGTTTTCCGAGTTATGCATAAATGAAATGGAGTGGACTATGCAAATGGAGCTGATTAATTTACAAAATGACTTCGAATTGAAGCCCTCTTTAAACAATCATACCAGGAATTTTGGCTACAAAAGGATATCCTGAAAGTACCTCAATAAGTTTGGTGGAAGCTTGTCACAAGAAAGGTTTTCATTGCTTTTCCCAATTTCCTATAGCAGAGCTGATTACAAAAGGATATTCCTGAAAAGTACCAAAAATTGTGTGAAGCTGTTAAAAAAAATTATTGTTTTCCCAACTTCCTATATGGCAGAGCACAGTTTTAGTGATGTCGCTCGACTGATAACTAAGCAGAGAAAATTCATATAAGTCGTCAAGGGGGGGGGTGATTTGCGGCTTTTTTTAAGAGGCATTGAACCTTATATGCTAAATCTTGCGAGGAAACACCAAATTCAATCATCACATTAAATATATAAGTATAACCTTAGGTAAGTTATCAAATATAGCATTTTATTTTCTTAATACTTTGAAACATGTGCCTTTATAAATAATTTCGTCTGTCTTTTCAACATAGTTTTAATATAAAAATCTAATTTTGAATTTTGATAAATAAGGTCAGGTTAATTAAATTTGTTTACATAAGGTAGGGTAAAATAAGACTTCAAAAATATAGCTGAGGTAACCAACCAATTGGAATAGCAGAAAGATTAGTTGTACATTTTAAAAATATTTTATTGTTATTTTGATATTAGATTTTAAATATTATTTTGATAACTTGTTACAAAAGTGCAAAAAATAGTATTATTTAAGAAAGTCATAAACTGTTGGTAAATTAAATTAAATTAAGAAAAATTTGTACAAGGTACGTGGAAGTACTAGGTGAGAAATAGGTGAAAATAAATATGTGAGATTCAAGTGGGGATAGCTCCAAAAAAGGTTGTAGGTAAATCTACTGAATCACATAATAATGAGACGCATAAATCATATCGATGTCCAATCAGATTGAGTCCCATACATGATAGAAATGTTCAAACACACTATTAGATAGTATTGTATTCGCTTTAGAGATTCACGCTTATTGTATCTTTCACCAGTACAACATAAAACCTAGAGAATCTATAACACTAATTTACAAATATATGATTCATCAATATCTCATATATAAAAATGCTCTCTTCAAATTACATTCTATATTATTATTATTTTTAGTATTACTTTCAAAATTTATAGTAAGGCATCCAAATTTTTTTTATAAAAATTTGATAAATTAGATTATAGAGAGAGGGTTCAGTACTCCTCAAATCCCCTCCTGGCATATGTGCCATTGTTATAATAAATAATTTAATTTAAATATATAAAATTATATATATTTTGCATCTAATAATATCTAATATGCATTGATTATAGTTATAGTTTTATAATATAATTATTTAATTATTTATATATATATTTATAAATTTATTTAATTTATATATTATATATATATTATTTAATTATATTATAATATTATTATATAATTATATATTTATATAATATATATAAATATTTTAATAATATATTATATAATATAATTATTATTATTAATATATTAATTTATATAATTATTATATTATTAATTTTTACTAAATAGTATATATTATATATATATAATTATATAGTATATTAGTATATATATAAGTATATATATTATAAGTAGTAGTTATATCTATAGTGTCAGTAGTATGATAGTATATAAAGAAGTATAAGTTAAGATATAGTAAAGTAGTATCACTAGTAGAATATACTATATATATAGTATTTATATATAGCCAGAACAAAAGCAGTGATATAAAAACGTTCATTGTCCCATTTTATGCATGTTTTAACCTTCACAGATGGGGAGGGATATTTTCAAACCCCCTTCATATTTAGCAGCCCTCGCTTGTCTACCGGTATGTAAAGAGCCAGCAGACTCATACCTTTTGAAGTAAATGAAAATCCTTTGAAGCTTAGGATAATGTCAATTTCAGGGTGTAGTGTGTCCATAAATTCCGTATGTTCTCTAATTGGACTAACTACTTTAATGATACAATTAACGAATGAATGTTTCCCCACTGATAATCTCAACAGTTATACATCTCGTTGAATGTGAGATATAATTAGGAATTCAATTTTTGCTCACAGATAGATGGCTCAACTCAACAGTCTCACTTTATCTACAGCGAACTCTATCGAACCACATCACGTATCCTTCATTCACACGAGCACACGAGCACACATCACAGACTACTAGCTAACACATCATCTACACACCGAGCACACGACAATAACACACCACCGTGTTACACATCCCTACACATCACAACAGTATCATCACACTTCGTCATTTGACACTTTTGGAATATATACAAATCTGAACCTGCTTTCATTCACTGACTACTGACCGACTCGGTAATAATCTTTTAATTATCAGTGATTTCACAGTCACTTTAAATAAATAGGTACGACGAATGATCTTGATATGCTATGAAGAGTCTAGGACAGCAACACACTATAACACTACTATAGTATATTATATCACTAACCACATTCAACAGATTTACACTCACTAATCACCTGCTAAGATAATTTAACAATATGATAATGCCTTTATGTACGAGGATGGAACATTTTCAAACACATCTAGAGACGATTGTTAGGTTAGGTTATGGATAGGCGTACAAACAATACACAGAGCAATTTTTGAATACTATTTTATATATATAATATATATATATATATAAATATATATATATATATATTAATATATATATATATATATTAATATTAATATATATATATATATACTATTATAGTACTATATATACTACCATTAAGCGATGTACCTTGGAAACCGGAACTTCCGAACCTTGAATAATAGTTCCTCGTGCGACAGATTGCCGGAGCGTTGGCGGAACCGGACTACTACTATGAGAGTACTATACCTCGCGCATCCGCGCAGAACACGAAAAGCTATATACATATTTTACTGAAAACTGTGATATAAAAAAGGGAGTCTATCCTCTAGAAGTATCTGGCATCTGTCATATCCATAGAATATTGTGAGATTTAGTTCTTGTACTGCGAAACGATTTAGTGGCAGTATAAAAGACGAGAAGCAAGATGCAAATCAATCCATTATAATGGTAAAATAGGAATATAGCTATATAAGTCTAACCGGGTCTTCAAAGTGAGCCATAATCCAGAAAATTTATGTATATCCGAGAGCGCTCACAAGCAATAGAAAAAACTGCGAGTATTTTTGCACGTCGCAGGTTTGATAAACAGCGATACTATAGTCGATTCGGACGGGTGATTAATTAACAGTGAAATATGCCGAGGCATGTGATCGACAAACCCGCGTATCTCTCTATCTCTCCTCTCTCTCCGTCTCTCGTGACGACGCGAACGCCTCTCACTCATCATGGTATCTCTCGTCATGCTCTTCATATGTCTCAGGTCTCTCTCTCTCTCTCGTCTCATGCTCTCCCTCCTCTCTGGCAGCCCTCTAGGGTTAGGTAACCCCTTCAAAGAGGAATGAGAACAAAATTATCTGTGCAAAGAGACTTAATATTCTTAGGCTAGTAAGGAAAGAGATAATAGCACTCCAATGTAAAAGAATGTCACATATCTTACACAGTCTTTTCGAACAGTATAGATTAGAAGGTCGAGTCATTCTACTTATCATTTCGTCTTCACAATGCCATCTATAGCAAGTTTTGGCTATAGAGCCATTATTTGCTCTATGCTATAAACTATATACTCAGAGTAAATGATAATCAGTTTTGAATTGTTTTAGCATCCTACATTTGAATATAACTTGGAAAAGATCCGGTTAAATACCGACCGGAACCGAGACTCACAGAGAGAGCGCGCGAGCGAACTTTTATTTCACAGAGAATGCGATTGGTCTGTGCCGTAACCCTACGTCTCTCGGTACATCCCTAATATATATATATACGCGTATATATATATAATATATATACGATTCACTCACCACGCATCTAATATACTCACTCTCAGCCTATACTATTAATATAACATCCGGCTTAATCCAATACGCGAGGCTATCATGGGCATTATATATATATATATATATATATATATATATATACCTCTTATATATATCTGACCTACTGAATACCATTATTATATATATATTACTTAAGTATACTATTATTAGGCTTTAACAGGCTTATATATCAGTCATACAGACTATTTGGAATTCTTCTTATTTTCTCTTTAGTATATGCTTATTTTTTTGCTCTTATTTTGAAGTCGTCCAGATAACTACTTCCATATATCACGTTTCGAGACCCCTATATTAGATAGCGCCGGCTATGTTTACTTTTGCTGTTGGACCATCGTTCCTCTAATCCCCCAGGGTGTATATAATATTTACATATATGTTTATAAGAGGCTTATTGCCAGCAATATTATACACCTTATCATTAGCAGCCCTGTTCCGAAAAACCGATAGACACTTCGAGACTAGGTGAACCAGCAAAATAAGTTGTTATAACTCTTCTAATAGTAATATCTTTATAGTAAGATGTTAAATAACAGCTATTGATTTTTGGTTATTTTATTAAATTTACATTCAAAATATATTTAGTAAGGTCGATACCTTTTTATCAAGTAAGTTAATTTTCTAATATATATTAATTTTTCTCGCTGAGCAGAACCAAAGTTAAAATTTTCATTGTAGGCTATCCGGCTTAATAAAAAAGCCGCCAAAGAAAAAGAACCGCCAAAAAATGCATTTTACAATATGTCTAAGAAATAAAATTATATACTATATAAACAATGATTTTATAAAGAAAACATTATAAACAATCATTATATCATAAAAATCTTATATAATAACATTAATATATAATATATATATATAATCATATATATTATATATATAATATATATATATATATATATATATATATATATAATATATATATATATATATATATATATATATATTATATTAATATATTTATATATATATATATATATATATATAAAATTAAATAAAAACAAAGTAAAAAATAAATATATTCATTTCCTAAAAAATAAAATCGATAAAACGTTCTTCATACAATTCATTTTCTTTATTTGGTTTTCTATAAATAAAATAAGTTTAACTAATATAGTATATTTTGGGAAATTATAAACTTTTGAGATATATATATATATTAATATTATATATATTTATATATATATTATATAATATATATTATATATATATATATATATATAATATATATAACATACCTGTATGCAAAACTATATATTATATACAATGCTTAGCTGCGTCTGAGTGAAACGATAGTATCTGAACATATAATTTATCATAATGAGCTGAGTATTGGATACTAATTGTATATATTTATTTCATTTCTTACTATATCAATTATATATTTCTAGAGATTAATATAATATATATATAAATATATATATATTATATATATATAATATATAATCTATATATATATATATATTATATATATTATATATATATATATATATATTATATATTAAATATATATATAATATTATATATAATAATATATAGTATATATATGTTAGTGTCTAAAGTCAGACATTGGTAACTAGATAGAGAACGACAGCCCCTACAGTAAGGCATACACATTGTTGCTATATATAAGGCACATAGTAGAAAAAAAAAGACTTTTGACGCTGAAAAATTATGGAAGCGCTCCAGATAGTGGTTAGGGGTGTTATATAAAACTATACAGAATACCGCACGTATGGGTAGACCGATCCGATGTCAGAGAGTCGGGAGTCCCTCTTGGCCTACTAGGTGAGACTACGGGGAGGGACTAATCCCGCCCGTCCGGGGATAATGGTATCCGGAACCTACCCGCTCTTTGTCTTTGGTGTGTCGCGGGGGTACTTCCGACCATCCCCTCCCGGTGTAATGAAAGTCTCAGCTACAACTCCACTCCGTCCCCATCTGACTCATGAGAGCCCCCTAAAAAGGGTAAACTCCTTTTTAGGGGGCTCGAGCCGAGCCCCCTATATGGCCATGATATATATATATAATATATATAATATATATATAATAATATATAATATCTATATATATATATATATATATATAAATATATATATATATAAATATAAATTATATATATATATATAAAAATAGTAGTTGATTATACTTGCCCTAAGTTAGTTTGAATCTTTCGTCATTAGAATATAAAAAATTGTACCTATTTTTCCTAAAAATTTTGCCAATATAATTATTATAACACTGCTTTGGGGTCATTGTAAAATGCAATGAAAAATGCTTTAAAGGTAAAGACTTGTAAAATAGATACCATTCCTCATTATAAATATGTATTAAATGACATAAATTAATAATTTTTTCCCTAATAAATTAAAATATAAATCTTTAATTATAAGTTTGCACAACCCAGCAAATCAACTTAATCTTATACATAAGGTCCCAAAATCCGAAAAATAGTAGTCAGATTTTATTTATTAACGCTATATACGATCATCGTATAAAATTATATCGTATGTTTTAAATATATACTGAATATCTTGATATGATTTCAAAATATCAGAATTCAAGCTCAGCGAAAAGATTGATAAGCTCAATATAATATATATATATAATATATCTATATATTATATATATATAATATATATATAAATATATATATATATATATATAATATATATTTATATATATATATATATTATATAGTATAATATATATATATAATATATATAATATATATGAAATATATATAGCCCCCTATATATATATATAATTATTATAATATATATATAATATATATATTATTATATATTAATATAATTATAATATATAAATATATATATAATATATATATATATACTATATATATATTAATATATATATATTATATATAATATATATATATATAATATATATATATATATCTATATATATTTATTATATAATTATATATTTACAATATATATAATTATATATCTAATTATATTATATATATATATATTTATATCGCAGCTGAGTAAACGCAGGCTAACTCAAATAGTTAATATTCAATTATATTTATGGTCAAACAACCTAATAAATACGTACACTATTATAGTATACACTTAGATAAAATTAGTAGTAAATTCTCTCACACCTCACTAGATTGTAGTGAGACATCACGATAATAACTATAATCTATTTGTTATTATGTACATTTTACTCCCAGTAGTTTATGTTAACGATTTTCCTATGGCTCTAAATTTTAACTATGTTATTTGTAGTTGATACAATGAATCGTTTCAATATTGGACGCTAGGTATTGACTATGTAAGGTGATAGTATTAACAAATATATTTAATATCAATAATGCATTTATATAACAGTATCTGTTATCAAAAAGCCAATAGTGGTAATTCTATACATAGGGTATCAGTTATATATTTGAACTAACTATCGATAATATAGGAGTAATATAGGCTATAGAAGTAATTCTAATATGAATTAAGGCTGTACTACTTTTATAGTTAAGTAGAGGATTAAAAATTATGAGTCAATTTTTGTATACTATATGTTGACTACAGAGTGGCAAGATATTTACTGCGAGTATTTGACTGAATGAAATTCTACTCATAATAGATACATTTCTCTGATGCTACTCAAGAGGAGGGTTCGTATTAGGTATAATTAGTACCCATAGTATATATTATTATTGAGTATAGTTAGGTTATTAAATTTAGTAGATTATTGCTATATATCATTTGATGAAATAATTTAATAATCATCTCAGTTTATAGTAAATTTTAATAGTAAATAGCAAAGTAAATATTAAATATTTTTACATTACTTTAAACCCAATTGGACTCGATTTGACGACCTAATAATATATAATAATAATATATCAATATACATATAATAATATATATAATATATAGTATATATATTATATATATATATTATATTAATATATAATAAATAATATAATAATAATAATAATAATAAATAATATTAATAATAATAAGAACAATAATAATATAAATAATAATATAATTATTAATAATTATTATATAAATATATTTGATTATATTATATTAATAATATTAATATTATTAATAATAACAATAATAATATAATAATATATAATAATATCAATAGACTAATATCCTAATAATAAATTAATAATATATATAAATATATAATTATTATATATTTATATTATTAATATCAATAATAAATATATTAATATAATATTATAATAATATTATATATATATTAATATAATATATTAATAATTATAAAGAAATAATAAGAACCTCAAACTAAAGCAGTGAGTCATTTGTGTTTTTAGTGTACTATAGTGTAGTGTGTGTGTGTGTGTGGTTGTGATGTGGATGTGTAGTTGTGTGTGATTGTGTGATGGTGTGTGTGTAAGGTGTGGGTGTGATGTGTGTGTGATACCATCTTACATATATATATTATTAGTATATATATATGTTATAAGTAAGTATAGTATATAGTAGTAATATATAATAGTAAGTATATAAGCAGTAGGTCAGCAGCAAGTGTTGGATTTGTTGTTGTTTGATTAGCTATATATATAATGTTAATTTAATATATATCATATGCAATATTTAGCATTACAAATATAAAAATTCATCACCCCTAATAAGATATGATCTATTATAGTAATATTAGGTTCACTGGTATCCTGGAATAATTATGATTGAAACTAAATCATATTTACTGAAGTTTTAGTATAGCTCACTATTTATATATTATAAGGCTATATCGTTGAGGATGAGAAATCACCATTGATAATATATATATCTTATATGTGTATCAGAAGTATTTGATATTACCTAGTTGATAACTATGAACTAATATATATATATTTTATTATTAGAACTAGTACCTTATTATATTATATATTACTCCTATATATTAGACTTGAGATGTTTAATTTATATACTATCATAATAAATATACATAAATATAGCAAAAGACACGACTAGCACGAATGGACGAAATATAATGATATATAATTATATAAGAATAATTATCGTATCGGAAAATAGATCATCCTCCGTTTGTCACATAAAGTAGATTTTAGACAACATCACATGCCGGAAGCTAAAGACTGATGAGGGAGGTAATACGAAACAGTGAAAGTCTTGCTACAGTGCCTAGACTGGCCGGTGGAGTATCGTACAAACATATCATTATGAGAGAACGGCCTAAATATCAATGCTTATATAAGCGAATTAAATTTATGTACGTGATGTCAGCACGTAATACTACCTATGAGGTATTGAGAGAGTAAGAAGTTCAAGTTGCTGATAATGAAGGTGGATCATAATATAAAGCTCTGTTGAATATATATTTATTACTCCAAATTACAACACTCTATGAGCTTATATCGTATCAAGTTGTTACAAGTAAGTAAATATAACGACATAAACCATAAGTAATTTTACGCCACCTCTTCTTTTCTACTAATCAAGTTGTAGTAGAAGAAAAATAGTTATGATTAAGACATCTCAATATTGTCCTTTATACTTATTCTATTAATTAAAGATTTCATTTTATAACTACGATTATTATTATTATTATTATTTTAATTAATTATTATTATTATTATATTATTTCAATCTCAATAAAGTTATTTTAACTAATAATTGTAGTAGTTTTTTCATTCATATATTCATT